>CAUYQG010090409.1:0-15498 GCA_963574415.1 Tarsius wallacei | reverse complement strand
CAGGCAATAAGAGTAGAAACAGAAAATAGAAGGCTAACACACTGTTTTTAAATAAAATAATTATCATTCTAAATTTGTATGCTTTATAAAATTACTGCCTAGTTTGAGAAGAAATAAAAATATTTTTATACTAAAAGTAAGAAAAAAAATTCTCATAGTTTGGCTTTGAAACAATAACTGACGAGGACTGGCCATGTGTACTTAGGAGTTTATGCTTTGCAGGGATTCTAGATAGCCCGCAGGTACTGCCTGGTCTTCCTCAGCCCCCCAGACATATCCCACTCTCCTCACCAGACATAGCAAGCTCCTTGCTCCTT
The DNA here is from genome assembly GCA_963574415.1 of Tarsius wallacei. NCBI lineage: Eukaryota > Metazoa > Chordata > Mammalia > Primates > Tarsiidae > Tarsius > Tarsius wallacei. Next base: position 15,181 of record CAUYQG010090409.1, on the reverse strand, counting down.
CCCTAGAACTCTCTCAAACCTCCAGACTTCACACTTGCAGATTCTGTCTGGGATGCCTGTCTCACTGCAGGTTTCTAAGCCTACTAACAAATCATATTCACCCTTCATCATCCAGTCCTGAGGACAACCATGTCCACCTGCATCCAGGCTGAGTCCAGGTGGCCTTCCTCTGGGCACCCTCACAACTATCCAACTACTTATCATTCAGTAGAGTAACTGATGGTTCCCGTATCTATGGATGCCTTATGTTGAAGGATATAGAACATACTTGTCTTCATATTGTTAGCTCCTAGCACACTGCCTGGTACACAGCAAGCACTCCAGGCATATTTGTAGAATGCATAAATGAATGAAAGAGTAATGAGTATTTATTTAGAGGTATTTCCAGAGGTTTCCTTAAAGTTACAGAACTCTTTGTAGCAAACCATTTTGTCTCTGTGTCCCTTCTGGATTCTGCATGCTCCCGTGATACTTTGGTTATGCCCCGGGGAGTATGAAGTCATTAAGGACAGCCAGCAGGTTGGAGGGGCTCCCTGTCACAGCATTTCAGAACTGGAAGGATAGAGGCTTCCCGGAATGGCAAATAGATCACCCAACATTTTCTGGCTAAAACAAAGACTATCTGTCTTACAACTCTGTGAGAGAGTCTTTGTTCTCAGTAACGCAGTGCTCTCTGAGCTGCTGGGGAAGTGACAAAGGATGGAGCAGCATCTGGATGCCCCAGAACTTTCCCCACACAGTCCCCTTCAAATCTCTCCCTCTTTACCTCTCCTCATTCTCGATCTCATTCCTTTCTCTCCAACCTCACTGGTGTCATTTCAGTCCCCTGTGGATGTAAGGCTTCTTTGAGCCTCAGAGTCTTCTCACATGCTGTTCCCTCTGCCTGGCTCACTCCTCCCTACTCCTTTCCCTTTGGGTCTAATGTCACCTTCCCTAGGGCCTTCTCTAGCCCTCCTACATAAGGTCTCTTCTGTCATCCTCCTTCACAGTCTCTTGTGCTTTCTTTTAGGACACTTGCCACCACCTACAGGCTCTGCGGCTCTCCTGTCTGTCTCCACACTGGAATCCCAGAAGCAAGAGAGCAAAGCTGTATCTGTCTCCCTGGTCTCCTGCTCCCAGGGCCATGCCCAGGGGCTGGCACATAGTAGATGTTCAATAAATATTTCTGGAACAAATGCATATCATCTGTAAGCCTATGAATTGTATAAGGAGTACCTTCTCCTTCAACTTAAACCCACTAGGGTCTGTATCCAGGCTAGGGTTTCTCTCTCCACATTCTGAGTCAGAGACTACAATTTTGAAATTCCACCCACCCACATTGACGATTCCACTTCTATTGTTATAGATTCCATTTGAAAAATATCGTGTGCCTTAAGCTTTTCTCTTCTTCCTTAGCTGTGTCTTGTGTGTTTTATTCTATTTGCCTCCTGATATGAGCATTTTGGTCATTACCGATTTCACTTCACCAAAGGAACATTATACTTTTTATTTCATTGTTGAGAATATCCTTGTATGTAGAGAGGTATTTTCATGATGGGTCCACATGCAGTTTCTGACTAGTTATTTCCTAATGTGAAGTGTACCTTATACGTGTCCAGAATGTTATCACATATTAGAGAGCTTTTGTAGAGTTCTGGCTAGGGTATGTTATGTGGGAGTTATTGTCTGAGCTGCTGTTTCTGGGAGTGTTGTATCTATTTTGAGACAACCCTAGAATGTGTCTTTGGTGGCAGTGGTTGGTGTGGATTGAACTGTTGTTGTTTTAATAATAGACGTGCCATGGTGACAGTCAAACCTCCTCCACTCTCTTCTTCTCTGTGCACCTTACTTAACATGGGAGACACAGAGTACACACCAATATAGAGGGGCCCATGCTTATGGAACCACGTGCCAAGTGGAAGCCTTTTGTAAAGTCTGAATTTCACTGTCTTGGACTGTCTCATCAACTCTTTTTCTTAAAAGCAATGTAGAAAACCTCTTGGAAAATATATCTCTATTTGGAGTTTATTTAAAAACTAGGATCATTCTTTCTATTTTTTTGTTTTTGTTTTTTTTTTGAGCTGGAGTCTCACTCTGTCACCCAGGCTAGAGTGCAGCAGCATGCTCACAGGCTACCACGGCATTGACCTCCTGGCCTCAGGCGATCCTTTCGCCTAAGCCTTCCAAGTAGCTGAAACTACAGATGTGTGCCTGGCTAATTTTTTTACTTCGTGTAGAGATGAGGTTTCACCACATTGCCCAGGCTGGTCTCAAACTCCTGGGCTCAGGCAATCCTCGCACCTCATCTTCCCAAAGTACTGGAATTACAGGTGTGAGCCACCGTGCCCAGTCTTGCTTGGGTTTTATGTGAACCAAAGAAAAACTTGTAAGTATATATGTGTGTGAATAATGATAATAGCTTATATTTGTGAATGATGTACAGCGTGCTCAGCACTATGCTCAGCAATCTCCACTCATTACCTCCATTAATCCTGTGAACATTGCACCTACTGTAAGATGAGAAAACAGACATAGAGTAGCCTTGCCTTTTGCTATCTAATCATTGAGTGGTGGGACTGACTTTCAAACCCAGGCAGCCTGACTTTAGAATCCACCACATTCTGTTTTTTTCTATATATATGTGTGTGTGTGTGTATGTATATATACAATATACACATAAACATGTATCATGCTCATATGTATCATATATACATACGCGCTCATTAGCATATATGTAAGTGCTTGGAGAAAGCTTCTGGACAGATGTATAATTCATGGTTAACCAAGGACGCTAGAAGAGGATATGAAATTCAGATCAATGCTTACTTTTTACTCTACACATTTCTCTGAACATTTTAATCCTTTGAAACAAACATGCATTATTTTTACTAAAAAACCAAGTTATCAATTTTGTTGTATGTGTTCCCACTGGAAATGGGTATCGAATGACTGAATGTTATGAATATCTCATGTTTTTCCTTTTCGTTTGCCCTAGAGACCTTTCAAAGGGCAAGTAACAAAACTGATGAGCAGAAAGCATAAATTCAGCAGGAAGTCACATCTAGAGACCCCCCTTCCCCCCCAGGACACAAAATAGAAAACGGCTCACAAACGACTTACACCCAAACATAGTCTCCTCAGTGTATACCAGCTGAAGCAGAATTCGAGTTATTGTAAGATAATGTCTCCTTGTCTATTTATTTATTTATCTATTTATTTTTAACCATTTTCTTTAAACGTTCTCACATCCATTCCTCCACCCGCCCCTTCAGGTCACTGCCTCCTTTAAAAACCTGCAGCATACATTAAAGGTGTAATTGTATGTATTTTCAGGAATTCACTCATCTACACACAGATGACACCAAATACCAGTCTCTACCCTTCTCCTGAGCCCTGGATCTATGTCTCTGTCTACCTGTGTCTTCTTCTGAAAATCCAACACAGACTTCAGATGGAATGCATTCCTCTCCTAGGATGCAGGCTGATTTGAAGATGCTTGAGGTGTGATGTACCAAGAATGGGTGCATCGTACATGGACACCACCATAATGCATGCTCTCGGCTCCCCCGGGGGAAATATGCAACGCTTTGTTTATTCATGTTGTATCCTGCAAGTCCCCAGCACCTTGTTCTTTGTAACTTTTAGTGTATCATCCTTCTCCACTGTTCAGTGAACTGAGCTGCCTGGACTGGACTTGTGCTTTCTTATTTGATTGTTTTTTTGTGTGTTTTGCCCTAGCTCCCTTGTTAGAGTAGCTGAGGAGCTTTTTATGCTTTGGGTCATTTGTGATGCTTCAGGATTTTTTTTCTTTTTTCTTTTTTGAGACAGGGTTTCAGTCTGTTGCCCAGGCTAGAGTGCAGTGGCACGATATCGGCTCACTTTCCAAGTAGCTGGGACTACAGGCATGTGCCACCACGTCCGGCTAAATTTTCTATTTTCTGTAGGGATGAGGTCTCCCCTTGTTTGCCCAGGCTGATTCTCAAACTCCTGACCTCAGCGATCCTCCTGACAAAGTGCTGGGATTACAAGTGTGAGCTACCGCACCTAGCCAGGAATTGTCTTTTCATATTCTTTGTCCATTTTCCACTGGCTTGTCTTTTTCAATACTTTATAGGCATTTTTAAAAAACATAGTGTGGATATTAGTCATTTGGGATAGCAGTAATAACAACAGTAGCTAAAAATTATTGAAAGCTGCTACGTGCCAGGCACGCTCCTTAGCACTTTACATGTTGCATTTAAAAAACGGAGTCACAAAGAGGCAAAGTAACTTGCCAGAGGTTCAAGCACACTCCAAACGTGTCCTTATACCAATCAGGTCTCTAAGTCACCCAGAAACTCTCCTCTTCTCCAAGGTTTCTCCACTTTCTCCACCCGCCCCTTCAGGTCATTGTCTCCTTTTAAAATCTGCAGCATACTTTAAAGGTGTAATTGTATGTATTTTCAAGAATTCACTCATCTACACACAGATGACACCAAACACCAGTCTCTACCTTTCTCTTGAGTCCTAGATCCACATCTCTGTCTACCGGTGTCTCCTTTTGAAAATTCAACACAGACTTCAAATAGAGCGGTGGAAATCAGATTCCTTGAGTAAAGGAAGGTCTCCAAGACGGTAAGAGCACCAAGGGCTTAGAGGAAGCTGCAGGGGCTTGGGAGTCTGAAAATCCAGGGTTTGATTCCGAACTCTGACACGCCCCATGTGATCACGACACAGTGCATTAATGTTTAAAGTCACCTATAAAATGGGGACAGTAATCATATCTGCCTCAGAGACAACGGTGAGCCCTAACTCCATTATGTATGTCTCTCTGGAAACCCGGAACAACAAATGTTAGCTTCTTCCTTCTCTCCTCCATTAAATACCTGAGCTTTCTCCTGGGCTCTGGATTGCGGGGCTGGTGGTTGGGGGAGGGGTGGGCAGAGGGACGGAAAGGGGGACAAGGACGCAGTCTTGCAATGAGGCCCCTGGCAGTAGCACAATGGTTAGAGCACTGCTTTCAGAGTCGGCTCTGCTCAGTCTCTTCTATCGCTCTCCAGCTGTGGTAAATCAACCCTTCCAGCTTCCGTTTACTCATGTGTGAAACGGACCAAGGAGAGTAACCGAATTTGAGATTTTCTGAGGATTAAGGGTGTTGGTCCATGGAAAGTGTTTGCCACACAGTAAATGGTGCATTCATTCACTGAGCATTTACAGAGCGCCTACTGCATGCCAGGCATGTTTTAGGCGCCCGGGACCCAGTGACACACAGGTTAGACGAAGTGTAAATGATTCTGACGCGATGTTTTCAATTTGCGCTCTGCTTAGCACGAAGCTCTCCTTCCTTTGTGATGTTCAACGTGGCCGCCTTTTTGCTTGTTCGTACTTTTTAACTTTTGCGCTTGCCCTCACATAGTTGCACCCTGCGGGCCTTCCATCCACGGTCTTCGACAAGTGTGTCATAAGGAGTCTCCGGATAAGGTGCCACCCGCCCGCGGGGCTGAACCGCCTCGGGGGTCCTCGCTAAGGTGGGAGGATGGGCAATGCGGGGTGCACAGGACTACAGCCAGCACCCAGATCAGCTCAGTACCAGGGAGAAAGATCGGGAATTCCGGGTGGCCTGGACCCCGCTACAGAAGAGGCGGAGGTGCCGAGGCGGGATCCCCTCCAGGGCCCGGAGCCGCGGCGCCAGCTCCAGCTCGCCGCGCGCTCGCCGGGCGCTCGCCTTGCCTCCGGGCGGCCTCCGCCCGGCCCCGTCCCAGCCCGCGCTCGCCCCGCCCCTACCGCCCGAGGTCCCGCCCCCTGCGCGGGGACCACTCCTCCGCCCGCTCCCGGCCCCCCGCCGCCCCGCCTCCCCGGCGGCCTCCGGTCGGGTCTCGCCCCCGCCCGTCTGCGCGTGGGCCCCGCCTCCCGCACCCCCCACCCCCGCCCCGGCGACCCGCCGCCCCGCCCTGCGCGGGACCACCCCTCCGCCCGCCGAGGCGGGGGCCGAGCGCTCCGGGCACTCTCGGCGGTCCCAGCCCCGCGCCGCCACCGCCGTCGCCGCGGTGATTCCCGCGGAGCCGCGCGCGCCCCCGGCTGGGCCGAACCGCGGGACTACAAGCGAAGCCGCAGGAGCCGGCGGGGACGCCATGCGAGCCAGGTAGGCAGACGGAGGCGCAGGGGCGCACCGGGCGGCTGGGCCGTGGGGACCGGCGGGGTGCAACCCGATTCCCTGCGGGCCCAGTCCTGCGCCGGGCCTTGCCTGGCGGCTCCGGGTCGGTCTCGACGGGTTTGCACACCCTCGCGGGCGCCGATCGTCCCCCCGCCGCCTGAGTTCGGGGTTCCGGGGGTGCCTGGGCGCGGCTGGCGCGGGGCGATTTCGGTGAAGCCTGCGCGCCTTTCGCCGGTCCCTTGGGCTCGCGGGTCGCCGGGTGCTGGAGGGTCGGGGACCGGGGTTCCGGGCGCCGATCCGCTCTCAAAACCCCCAGTCTGCACTCTGGCGGATCCCCTAACCCTCCGGCGCCGGCCACTTCCCGGCGGGCGGCCCTGCGGGGTGGCCTCCCAGGGCAACCGGACGCCTCCTCCGGGCGCGAATCGGAGGGCGCGCTCGACTCGAGGGTGCTATGGGGGCCCCGGGAGGGCGTGGAGGGGTCGGGGTGTTCCCTTCGCGTGGCTCTGGGAAGGAGGGAAGGGCGCGCGGTACCCAGTTAAACTTGTTGGTGACAATGCATATTTCAACTTCTTCGGAGATCTCTCATTTGAGGGTGAAATTTAAAACTCCGGTTTCTGGCTTGGCGGTCGGTTGACCAAGCAGCCGCGAGGTGACAGCGCCGGCAGTCAGCGAATGGGACCAGCCGGGGTGGAGGCACGTTGTTCTCGAAGTGATGTTTCCTAGGAAATCCGCTCCGCGGTGCGGTGGGTGTCTTTGGATCCCAACCCTGAGTCCAGCGACCCTAGCGCAGCCCGGGGCTGGGACGAGGGGGTCAGGCCCAACTGGCCAGTCCCAGATGTCGGGTGCCCAGAGATCAGCGCGGGAGGAGCCGCGGGAGAGCCTAGAGGGTTGTGGGATCTCATGGATCTATGCGATTTGAAAGGGAATACTTTGCTGGATTTTATTCGTGCTTATTCTTTCCAAGTGGGTGCAGCAGACTGGTTCTTTATGATTTACTAGTAATAATAAAGTTCGCATAACTTTAGTTCTTATTACAAAAAGTGTATGCTCAGAGCAGAAAGCGTGGAAATAGAAATACAAACAGAAACCATCGCGGATCCCAGAGTTCCTACCAGCCTTGTCGCAGCTTTACAGATGTAATCTTTAAATTAGAATTGGAGCCATTCTTGCCTGAACCAGAGAAATTTCTTTATGCAGCCCTCCCCTTTCCACCCTTCTAAGCATGACAGTCTGAGCTCCAGAGTTTGGGCTTCTCTGCTGGCTCCCTACCCAGGCAGAGTGTCTGCTGGCTATGAGTTCCCATCCCAGTGGACTGGGGTTCTCCCTGAGATCTGTGGCCCAGATATATTGATGGGAGAGGCCTGTGGTTTTGGTCCCTTGCCTTGTAAAAATAAAGGTAATGATTCTCAATCTGCTTTTCAGGCCACCATAAAAATTAATGGGTGGTTTGCAGAGTGTTTTGGCATCCGTGGATGGACAGCGGCTGTACTTTAAGGTGCTGAGGAACATCTTGCTGTTCCATGTTGTTGTGGTCATCCAGTATAACATGCTACCTATCGCTCACCTGGCCATTCTGTCCAGGAAACAGACTCCAGGAATGTCCGATGGAGCCTGGAGGAGAATATTCCTGGTTTCCTGCTCAGTGTAGTCTGGTCCAGGCTTAATCCTTCAAAGCGGAAGGAGCCAGCCAGTCACACTCCCCTCCCCTCCCCCTGCTTTCTGCCTGTGGGCTGATACTTTAAAGTGAGGAGGCTGTGATATTAAGGTTGGCCCCACCTTGCACACTGCATGATGCAGGCAGTTCTGTGGAATGCCGAGGCCCTGCCGATCTGAGAGGGAACAGTTAGTTCTGGGAGGATGCGTAAACAGAACCAACCTGGCTTCCTAGGGGTGTGTTTTATGGTTCACTTGTTTACTAAATGAACAATGGACCGGCTGTGAGAAGCCCCAGAAGCTTCTGTGAGCTCTAATTTTTTTTTCCTGTTGTCCCAAGACTTCTGTACCACACCTTAGTGACCTTATAAAATGATTAATAGGGACCTATACCATTTGTTAATTCCAGGTACCAAAAGCCCAAGTAGGGAGAGGTGACTCACAGGTTGCCTTTTGTCCTCAAGCACCCGTTCCATTCACCCCAAAGCAACCAGAGTGGAAGACCTCTTTCTGTGACAGTTCATCATTTGATAGTTGCTTAAATTGTCGCTCCCCTCAACATTTTGATCTAAGGCAAATCACAGCTCAGACAGGGGGGTTTTGGAAAGACCCAGAAAGTAGGCTGGATTAATTGTTGATAAAGTGTCCTTAACCAGGAGCATTGTCTGTTACTATATTGTGCTCTTAATTTTCTCAGGGAAGGAGGAAGGGGGAGTCTTCCTGGATTTTCTCTTTTGCTGTTGTTTGCTAATCCGGCAGCCTGGAATTATTTCCCTCTGGGCGGCTTGAATAGACTTTCTTCTTATTCTAATGTTGGTTTCTAGTCTGATAATAAGATATGTGAATGGTGAATATAGTTTATGCCCTTGGGTCATGGAAGGTGCTCCTGGTTTTAAAACCTCAATTCTAGCCAGGTAAGAGCCTGGGCTTCCCTGAAATTGTGTGGGAAGTATGTATGTTCTCTCTTCTGGGGGAGCTTCTTACCAGAGCCCTTGACCCAAACAAGGTTAAGAGCCACCGAATGCAGCCCTTGCTGACTTCATCCCTGGCTCTGGGCAAACTTCCACAGCTCCCTGATTAAGGTCCTAGCCTTGTGACCCAGCAGTAGCTGCTGTTTATCAAGTGGCCAGCCTTGTGGGTTTCCCTTAGCTTTGTTGTTTTCAAATTCAACATTGAGATTTTTCTTCTGAGTATCGGAGTCAGGCCTGTGGAACATTTCCCAAGGCTCTGGAGATGGGCACCGGGATTTCTTTGTCTGGAGGTCACTGCCTGACAACTAGGAATCTGGGAAAGGTCACCGAACACTAAATAGACTTCTCAGAGAGTGCACTGCTGGACTTTGCGTGAGCCTCGGGCATCCAGTATTGACACTCAGCTTCTAGGAAGCTGGGCTGGGTCTCTGGGCTCCCCGACTATTTGCAGGGTAGACGCCCCACATTGTGGAGGAGAGACAGAATAATAATTTACAAGCCCCCAAACACCCAGGGAACAATCCAGCTACTTCATTCGGTATCTTATCCTTCAGGAAGCTTAAACCAGCTACACCATGGCCCCGAGGGCATCCGTGTATTACATAACTCAGCACCTGATGCCATCCTGACCGGTGCTAAGGGGAAAGGGTGTCAGTAATCAGTCTTCAGAAGGCGAGGGAATGTAAAATGTGCTTTAGAAATAAAGGCTGTGTGTGGTGTGTTTTGAGAAGGGAAGGGTGAAATCCCATCTGCCAGGTGAAAAATGCCTCCTTAAATCATCAGTAAGCATATGGATTTGGAGTAGATTTGGTATACTGGGTTACTCTAATTTAACTCAAGATTTGTAGTATTTTAAGAGGTAGAAATATATATCATTCATTGAGGGCTTATCATCTACCAGGTCCTGTGTGCTTAGTTTTCAGTCCTCACAGAAACTACCAGGGGTTTTGTTTCATAGGGAAGCTGTAAGAATTTAAGTGGGATTTGAACCTGGATCTGCCCAAGTCCAGAGCTCTTAATTGCGTCTCTCAGGGTGCTGAAATGAAGGAAACAAACGATTCTCAGTCATGCATTTGGGGAACATTAAGATACAGGCATGAAAATAACAGGGTGCCAGCCTCCCTTACACAGTTATAAAATAGCTTGTACTCTGAAGGTGATGAAATGTTTAAAACCTGTGAAATCTTCTCAGCCTAACGGAAGGCAGCCATTTTGCACCTTTGTTCCTGAGCTGGTGGCCTCACCCTGTCTGCAAGGTAAAGCTTGACTTATTTGGAAGATTATGATTTTGAAGCTGGGATAACTCAGACAGGATCCGGTAAGAGTCTTTTCTGTCCCATGAAAAGGGGATATTTTAGGCAGATGAAGTTACTAGAATAAGATTGAGATTATAGGAAGGCTGATAAGTAAATGTACCATAAGTGTTCACCTTCCTCTTTACAATCAAATAAATGACATGCTAATGAGATTATTCTTATCTGCTCAATAAAAGCTTGTCTCAAGGGAACTCTCGTTGCTGAGGCCTGTTAGCCTGACTCTTCTGAACAGATTGAAAAGAATACTTTCTTCAAAAGGATTTTATGGTTCCAAATTCTTATTAAATCTTCTCTCCCTTCTCCCCTCCTGCATAAACTGAGGAAAACTCTGTCCCATTCTTATGAACACTGAGCCTACTAAAGCCTGCAGGCTTGCAGGAAGGTTTTCTTGCCTCTCCATTGTGGGAGGTGTGCTGGTAAACCTGTTCTCTGAGGAAAAAGCAGAGCCTGGACTGTAGCATCTGCCAATTTCTGTGGTACAGATACTCACAGTATGGCTGATTTCAAACTACCAGTTTGAGCTGGCAACATTGCTACATATTTAACAGTCTGTGTGAGCCATTAAGAGCTGGTTCCAGCTCCTTTCATTGCACTGAGCCCATGGACCCCAGTGACCCAGCCCCTTCATATAATGGATGAAATAATTGCCTAGCCTCTGTTTGGTCCATGCCTGCCTGGAAACAGAGCTGAAAACGGATTTGGGTGCCCTGAGTAAACTTAATTGGGCAGGAAAAGTAGAGTCCTTCAAAATTCAGACTACACATTAATGTCACCTGGGAGCTTTATTTATTTAGTTAGTTAGTTTTTGAGTCAGAGTCTCACTCTGTTGCCCATGCTAGAGTGCAGTGGCACAGTCACAGCTACTGCAGTCTCAATCTGCTGGGCTCAGGTAATCCTTCCACTTCAGCCTTCCAAGAAGCTGGAACTACAAGCATGCACCGCCAGGCCCAGCTAATTTTTTTATTTATTCTTGAGACAGGGTCTCTCCAAGTTGTCCAGGCTGGTCTTGAACCCCTGGGCTCAGGCAGTCCTCTTGCCTCAGCCTCCTAAAATGCTGAGATTACAGGCATGAGCCAAGACTGGCTCACCCGGGAGCTTAAAACACACACACGCACACACACACACACACACAATAAACTTCCCAGGCCCATTCCCCAGTCGAATTGGAGTCTCTGGGAATGGGGCCTAGACCTCTCCCAGAGGTCTGTAGTTTTTAAAAGCTCCCCAGGTGCTTGTAATGTATTTCCAGGCTGAAAACCAGGGATGTGGTAATGAATTTGTATAAGAACAAACTTGAGGGGGGCAGTTTCAGATTGGGCCTGGCCGACCCTGTATTTGGGGACAAGGACTAGAGACTTTCCCTTGCAGAGCAAGGCAATGTCTTTCCACAGAAGGCTCTCAGCCTGTGAGGAAGTGCTAGGCCCCTGGGAGGGGCAGGCAGACACCCATCTTCCCAGTGAGCAGTGTCTGTCTTCCTCCAGAGGTCCTTTTCCTCCACAGATGGGGGTCCACATACCCAGTTTTGCTTTGGTTGTTTCTGCTGGTCTAGGAATGAAAAGGGTCTTCCTGGAAGGAAGATGGGGTGAGGATGAAGCAAAGCAGATGTTTCTTGGGTGTGATGAGCTGCTTTTCCATGTTAAAGCAGAGGGCAGAGTTCCAGAGGGGCCTCCCAGGACCACCCAAGTGAAGGAAAGAGAAACCCTATTGCTCAAGGACCATGGCTGAGGACTTTGTAAGAGTCCTTGAGCTTGGGCACACACATAAGCCGATTATTTTTTTCTCCATCATAATTAGCAGTAAAATTATTTTAAAACGTGAGAACTTTTTTTGGAGGCAGTAAGCGTGTGGGAGGAAAACGCCACTCAACTTCAGAGCCAGTCTTGGGTAGCAGATTTGGAGAGGCAAGTGGTGGGTTCTTAGGGTGCGGGATTGAAGGAGGCACTCGCTCTTGGGGGTATCCAGGCAGGGTCTGCCCTGCTGGGAAGAGAAGGGCCGTTTGAGGGAGGGCAGGCATGGAGTCGTTTCCTTAGAGTTGAGCCACGTGTGGAAATGCTTTCATGTGGGCCTCTAGCAGGAAGAGCAGGGGCCTGGATCACACTTCTACGTCACCCCACGATGGAGCAGGAAGGCTAAGGGGGAGCCAGAGAAGGAGCTGCTGGAGATGGGAGAACAAGGGCTGTGTGTGTCCCAAAAGCCAAGGAGAGGAAAGTTGGAGGTAGGGGAGGGAGGTGGTTGAGATCCGAAGCAAACAGGACAGTTCTGAGCAGTGAATGCCAAGAGGAATGAAAAGTTGCAGGACTGGAGGCCTCTGGGTTCGGTTTATAAAACCATGCAATTGTGGTAGTGGGGAAATTTCTAGAATTAATAACATAGAGTGGAGGTCACTCAGAATAATGTTACCGATAAGAGAAATACGACTGTCATTTGAGAGTGTGAAGACAGGAGGGAGCCAAGCTTGGATCAGAGGGCCGGGGTTCTCAGGGCCGGTGTCCCCGAAGCCACCTTGCACTGAGAGTGGCCACAGGTACTGAGAGGGAAGCCTTAGGTGTGAATAGTTGATCATTGGGAGAAGCTAGTTAAAAGAAATTCCCCAAATGCCTTTTCAGACTGGACATCTGCAACTTGTTTCCACTAGCTTTTGTGGAGAACTGGCTGGGGGACCCAGTTGTCCTTGGGACCCAGTTCATGGGACTCACTTGACCTTCCAGGCCCAGTTTGGGCCCCCTTCTCAGATAGACTTCCCCTGACTCCCTGTTGTCAGGAGCTGGCCCTGCACCATGTGTCCACTCTGTCCTAGCTTCCTTCCCTGTCTGTTGTCCCGCCAGGCAGGGCGCTGCTTGGAGTTGGGTTGCATTTTCTCATCACTGCATCCTCCATGTGCAGGAGGCCCTCATAGAAAACATGCCCCATGAATGGAGGAGCTGGCAGAGAGAGACGGAAAACCGGCCAAGGTGAAAACTTAGAGTGGTGACTTCATATAACCATACGGTGACAACTTTAATATTCTCTTCTTAGACATCTTGACAGTTTCAAACTTACACTATATGGTGGAAGTAATTTCTGGCTTTAAGAATTCTGGCCTGTGAATAGTAATCAGCTTACTTATACATACTGCCAAGTGGCTGTCTCAGAGTTCTGTGCATTTTCGTTTGTAATTCAGGTAGGCTTACCTCGCCTTTGTTTACCCATTTCACACTATTGCCCTTTGTAAAAGGATTTGAATTTTTAATAGCTTTAGTATACAAAGAGGCAAATGGAATATCGGAAGAATGCATGTGCATTTAAACATTTTTAAATCGCCCTAAGAATCATAGCTTTGGTGGACAAATGATGTCACATATTAATGTGTCCCATGTTTAAGTGGAAAGTAAAGGTGCTGTGTTCAGATCTAACTGAAAATTGTAATGGAAGCTAATGTAATACTTATAAATAATTCATGTAGAATGCTGGGCCCAGGGTCTGTGCCCCAGTGCAATTCAGTAGGGGGTGTTGAAGGTGATAATTAAAAAAAAATACAGTCGTGGTTCTTACTGCTGTGATGTGGTCTCATTTTTCCTCCTCCTCATCTCTGTCCCAAATATCCCCTCAAAAACTTGCATTACTGTTTTGTTTTGTTTCTCTCATGGTTTCAGAAATCTGTATTTAAGATTCTTACAAGAGGAACACTCTGTTCTGGTCTAGTACTGATCAACAGCTGTTGCTTATTTTACCTTTACAGTGCGGGCTAGGAAACCAATAATATTTCAAATTTGGGTTCCATTTCAGGCCTGTAACTGAGGGTACCAACTCTGGGTGACATCACATCAGTCACAGGTAGTCATCAAAAATGGAATCCCAGGAGTTCACTTAGTACACATTTTTGCTTATACATGCATTTCATTAGAATTACTTATGACTTCAGAACTCAATTGGGGGAAAGTATACATTACTGTGTGGAACACACACACACACACACACACACACACACACACACACACACTTGAACTGTTCAGTTGCACTTTTTAATGTAGGAATTTTTCTGTGGTTTCAGATTCCCCCCATTTGTTGGGCTTTCCCTCTGTGTCAAGCGTGGAGATACTTCTGTAAATATGTTTCTTTGTGGTCCATCAAATATGAAACAGCTGATTTGCACAACTGAAAGTAGTATCAAGGAAAATCCTCAGTAAGAATTTAGTGACTAACTTCCAGTCACGTTCTTCTAGCATATTGTTTGTTGTCCCCAAGTCATCGGCGGGGAACAATAGCCGAAATAACATTTCACAGCCTGGAATATGAGAAGTTCCTTTTTCTAGTTGTGTCTCTAGTGGCTCTTTGTTGAGACCTGCTTCATTTCGGGAGCATCACAGTGGGAATGGGCAGGGACTTCTCAGCTCCACAAATCTGTCTTTGTTCAAATCTTTGGCTCCTCTTTAGCTCCTATTTTAACCTTGGGCACATTTTTGGACTTCTTTTTGGCTCAGCTTTCTGATCTGTGAAATGGTGACCATAGTACTTACCGGCTAGAGTTGAATGTCACCACATTGTTAGCTGTGAATTTGGCTGCACTGTGATCCCCCTGTGGTGGTATTTGAGCCACATAATTCCCAGCATGGTGTTCTCCATGGCTTGTGGCCTCTTCTGAGCCTCACATGCATACGTCGTAGTATATTCTCAGATATTGAGTAACTAGAGAGGTTTTATGATGTTTCACCTTTGAAACTAAATGGATTGTAAAGGTTTGATATTTTTAGGTGAGCAATCTGACCTTTAAAAAGTATGCAGGAGCTGGGCTCGGTGGCTCAGCCTGTAATCCCGTGCCTTTGGGAGGCTGAGGTGAGTGGATTGCCTGAGCCCGTGGGTTCGAGACCCGCCTGGGCAAGCGAGACCTCATCTCTACAATAAATCAAAAAATTAGCCGGGTGTGGTAGCGTGCACCTGTAGTTCCAGCTACTTGGAAGGCTGAGGCAGAAGGATCGCTGGAGCCCAGCAGGTCGAGGCTGCGGTGGCCGGGACCGGCCACTGCACTCCAGTCTGGGCGACAGAGTGAGACTCCAACTCAAAAAAATCAAACAACAAAACATAAAACACAAACAAAATAACAATAAAAAGTTTGCAGGTATTGATTAGGGCATGGATGGGTCCTATGTCTT
>CAUYQG010090408.1:0-24321 GCA_963574415.1 Tarsius wallacei | reverse complement strand
TGTGCATGTGAAGTTTGGACCTCCAACGGGCCCTCACTTCCCCTGGTTAAGGACCGGGTGCCCTTTGTGATGCTACATGCCCACTCCTTCCCCTGGAAGTGTCCATCGACTGCTGATCCCTCCCTTGTGCTAATGTGATTAATGTTCAGCTCCCACTTATGAGTGTGAACATTCAGTATTCAATTCTTGGTTTCTGTGATAGATCTCCAGCAAATTGGATGGTCTCCAACTCCATCCAATTTGCTGCAAAGTTCATGATTTTGTTCTTCTTTATGGCTGCATAATACTCCATCATGTATATGTACCACATTTTCCTTTTCCAGTCCACTTTTGATAGGCAGTGGGGTAGGTTCCATGTTTTTGCTATTGTGAAGAGAGTAGCTATAAACATCCATGTGCAGATTTCTTTTTGGTAGAATGATTTTTGTTCCTCCAGGTATATTCCCAGGAGAGGGATTGCTGGATCATATGGAAGGACAATTTGGAGAAAGATTGCTGGATCATATGGAAGGTCAAATTTTTCATTCTTTCGGGAATCGCCACACTGATTTTCATAGAGGTTTGACTGGCCTACACTCTCACCAACAGTGTAGAAGCATTCCCTTTTCTCCACACCTGTACCAGCATCTGTTGTTTTTTGACTTATTAATGATGGCCATCCTTGCCGGAGTTAGGTGGTATCTCAGTGTTGTTTTGATTTGCATTTCTCTGATGATTAGTGAGGCTGAACATTTTTTCATGTGTCTGTTGGCTGCTTATATGTCATCTTTTGAGAAGTGTCTATTCATGTCTTTTGCCCACTTTTAAAATTCTTTTAAAAATTAGTTCTTTGTTAAAATTTTCTTCGGCCCTTCTTTCTAGAATGTCTATTGTATGTTAGATTTCATTTTTGGTACTTCCTCAAATTTTCTTTATAGCCTTTTCCTGTGTGCATTTCTTTCTAGTTTTGGTCTTTCTGGGGTTGTTTTTTGACCGTATCTTCCAGTACTTTTATTAAAAATGTGGCTGCCACATATTAATTTTAAGGACATTTTATTTTCTCAGATTGTTTCCTTTTTTTCGTAGCATTCAGTTATGCATTCATTGATGAAATAGCTTCCCAATCTCTTAAAAGATATTCATTCTTTTCATTGTCTAGATTTTCCATCCATTCTTTTGTTTTTGTCTCTTTATTAAAGTGTTTGATAATTCTTAGCCCTCAGTCACAGTTAAGCATTAAAGAGCTGATGGAAAACCATATATCTCAGTGCAACTGTGAACTAATGAGCCTCTGTAGTGCAAATGAGTGTTCAGGTATTCAGTGGACCATCTGACTGTTATCTCTAGGTCTGTATGATTTAATTTCTCTGGAGAAGGATCCTCATGGTTTTCCTTATCCTGCTAGCATCTGGAGTTGGGCATAGGAGAAAAGAATCTGGTATGGGTATGGGAGAGGTGGTCTCAATATTCATTATTTTACTATTAAGAGCTCCCCTTGATCCTAAAACTTGCAGTCCCCACCTATTCTGATTGTCTTCTGTACCTAGTGTTTCTGAGCCCTCTCTAAGGGTATGGTTTTATATTGGTAGTTTAAAAAAAAAAATTCTATTATCCTTATTGTTAGGTCAACTATATCCACTTATGGTAGAACTGTTATAAAAGAAAATATCACCCATATCATCCTGATTTCAACAAATGGTGAGTACCACATTGCTTTTCACCGAAAATTACCATTTATTTACTCTCCCTTTCTTTCCCAACTGACTCGCGCCATCAATGATAGTGACTATAGTGACCTTATAAATTTTGTTTTTATATCCCGAGGGCTTGGGACCAGAGAGACTTGTGCTTGGCTATTAATTCACTATCTGTATGAAGATAGACAACCTTTCTGGATTTCAGTGTCCTCATTATTAAAGAAAGCTAACTTCTCTGCGACTCTTCTGTCTCATCTGTAAGATGGGGATATATTATCTTTTTAGGCATAATAATTACATGAGTTATTACATGCAAATTGCCTAGTACATAAGCTCCTCCTAATTCCTCTTTTCCTTAGAATCTTAGTAAGTCATTATATGAGGTAGAATTAACACTATCTGTATACAGAACAAAACAAAACCAAAAAGAGGACTTGAGGCTGACACAAGATATAGGTAGCCAAGTTCTGTTTATCACAGGAAATCAGGCTCTCTCTAGCTTTGAGTTCTAGCACTGAAAAAAATGGGGATAATGATAATAATATTGTCATCATTTGGATATTAAAAGGAAGAAATGTGGGCTTAGTACAGTGCTCTTATACCCAAAAAGCAGGCTAACTAAAACAAGTTTTTAAAAAATTCAGTTAAGCTGGTCATGACAAATTTCTTGACAAATAATAAAACATAGGATGTTTATGATGACACATGAAGAATGCATCCACCAAAGATCTGATGGGAAAATTCTGACTCACCTATAATTGTTTAGAGTGAAAACAAGCAACTTGGCAATTCAAATTGTATCTCCAGTCCTCTGTATTCCATTTTAGGGTATACAATACCACTCCCTTAGACGTGTTTCTGCCCTCATGACACATAGTTTCAACCTATTGGCTGGATGAAGATGGTAAGAAAAACAATGATAATAATAAAAATAATCACTCTGCATAATCTACATAAGGGCATCTGTGCTGAAAACTTCATTTATTCTGTCGACATGAACATCAGTGAAGATTGGCTTTTGCCTCATTCTTAAAAGACACTTACTTTCTGTCTAAATTGGCAATAACTTCAGTAAGTTCTAGATTTAACTTTTTGGAAGCATGCCATTGTTCTTTTAGTATTTTCCTCTAGGGCCTGGCAAAAATATTAAATTTATTCCAAGAATAAATTATGATAACTTGAGGAATAAAACTGTTTTACTTTTTCTACTAAGTCTTTAATAATTTTTCTGGAATGCTATGATTATTTTCTTCTAAGTAATAAGTGAAAGAGTTTGCTAAAAATATCTCAGACTACTTTTTATTTTTGCTTATTGTCCTGGAAGTTTTTATTTCCCCAAAGCATTGTAGAACTCATGCGATCCAAATAATTTATTAATGTGCACCAATTCTTTTTTGTACTCTATGTCGATGCAAAAAAAGCAAGATTGTCTACCTGGCACAGTAAGTTGTGTTGATCAACAAAAAGGCATATTTCTTCTCACCCCACCACAACAGAGATGGTTAATTTCTTCCCAGTCCCAGTCAAATAGAGCAGGTCCAAACAACCTGTGAAATTCATGTAGATTTCTACATTACAGAACTGTGTTTCCTAATGGGTTTTGTACTCTCTTCCCTGAATGATGGACAGAGAGTGATGTGTGTTATAAGTGAAAGATGGTGACCAGTTCAGGACTGAGTCTCTTCTGAAATTATGCTCAAATGAATCATGAACTAAGTCCATTTTATTAAACTAAAATTTCCTTTGTGCCCTCGTGACCATAAAGGTATTTCATTTTCAGGTCTAGACCACTTCACCTCCAATGAAATTGTGATTCCTAAAACACAAAATTTAAAAATAAGTAAATAAATAATAAATAAGTACATAAATAAACGCACATTGGGCAGAAAACAAGGTCAGTTAATTCATCAATAGTCAGGCCCCAAAGTCTACATGTTGTGCGTTGCCAATAAACTTGTCTGCTTCATCTGGTGCCAATGGCTGAATCCTCTGTACAGATCATGCATTGACTACAGGAATCTTTTTGAACCCACGGAATGCTTCTTTCCAATGTATCATTTGATACAATGATTAATTCTATAATTTTAGAGTTCATAAATTAGTATCGTGCCAAGTCAGTATCCTGGAGGTGCTGAAATGAAAGCTCCAATCGTCTCCTGAACATCCCATCATCAGGACAATGGTAGTTTTTTCAACCCAATTTACTGTGTATCTTAGGGTTTCTAGACGTTTTCTGACATAGAAACATGACTATGGCATTCCTAAGTGGGGTTTTAACTTTCCATTCTCTGTCGACAATTGTTATATAATAAAGAGACAATAGACCTGTAGTTGGGCGGGAGGAAAATAACTCAATTTAAACAATTACATCTTGGAAATTCAATTCTGTATTCACAAAATTTTTACTGTGAAGCCCACAAAAGAATTCACTCCCCTTGGTTTATTACTCAGCAGGAGTCTATGGGAATATAATAATAGTCACATACCATATTAGAAGTTTGTTTGCTTCCATAGGTCTGAGTTTGCAGGTGACCTATTTCTAGAGGCCAATCAACCTTACCAAGCTTATCAAGCTCATTTTTCTCTCCTTTGCCCACACTGAAAACCATCACAAGATCTGCTGAGGCCCTAGCAGAATCTTTATGCTAAGAAGGGAAGAAATTGCTCTTTTGCTCTCTGTACAAGCAGAGAAGAACTGAACAGTGGTCCACAAAGAAAGCCTAGCGTCAGATATAGCCAAGGGTGATGTATAAATGAGACATTCATGCCATCTGCACCGTGACAAGCCTTGTTCTTTGCTGATATACAGATTTTTATCCAGAATATGGTGAGCATCTGTTGCACAGGCCAATAACAAATCAAAGTGGGGCAACTGAGCTTACACTGAGTGGGAGACATCGAGATTGACAGTGTGGCATCTGTGAGTTAGGGGTGCTGAAAGCGGAAGGGATGGTGAAAGGAGCCAATATGCTTAGATTGTTTTACATGTCATTGTTCAATGCAAGGTCCTTCCCGTGTGGTAAGGGAGTAATCATGTCTCCTCTTTTAAAGATCATTTAGTAGGAGATAAGACCAGATGATCTCTACAGATGCCTCCCTGCATGGTAAGTCTAAGTTCTGTGTGCCTCTCATGTCCTAATATGTGAAAATAGCAGACTAGTGTGATGGGTTCTCTGCTCTCAAGAATCTTGTGATCTATTGCTCGGATAAAAATGTAGACAGGAAATACAAGAGCAATATATGCCACTATGAATAAAGACCAAAATATATGGCATAAAGATGTTTGTCAGTTTGGTTCATTGCTGTATCTTCATTCTCTAAGAGAGTACCCGATACATGGTAGGTAGCCTACAGATATATTTGAATGAATGATTTAATACAAAATACACTCTAGTCAAGTCTAGATGTTTCAAAACTGAATAGGTTTACTCTCAAAAGGTTACATACTATATAATTTGATTCATATAACATCCGTGAAATAAAATTAATGGTAAATTGATTAGTGATGACCAGGAATGAACCAGAAGGAGAAGAGGCGAGGGGGCTATGCTATGTGAGGTATTGCAAGAGATCCTTGTGATGGAGCCATTCTGTATCTTGATTTACAAATGTGATACAACTGCATAAAGCTAAAAACACAAGTGCATGTAAAACTGGTAAAATTTAAATCGATGTTAGTATTCTCTCTGTAATGCCATACTACAGTTATGTAAAATGAGGGACACTGGGTGAAGGATATATGAGCTTTCTCTTCATTATTTCTTACACTTGTATGTATACCTACCATTACTTCAAAATTAAAATATGGAAAAGCTAACAAGACACCCGAGTCGGCTTATTGGAGAAGTGTTTCTGCAGAAGTAGGACTGAACTTGGCCTTGGAACATGAATAAGATTTGGACAGAAAGAGCAGAGAGCTTAGATGGTGTGGTGAGTGGGCCAAAAAACAGGCTATGAGAATGTCAAAGGAGAAGACATCGTGTCGACATGGAATAATCTAGCAGCATGGTTTGGTAATTTGGTGGCATGGTTTTTAGGAGCGAAAGTATGAACTTTAGAGTTTGACCTTCCTTGCTCTGTTGGCCAGTTCCTACACTCTCAAGCGTATGATGCCAGCAAACTGCCTAATCTTTGAACTCATGATACTTAGCAGAGGTAGAAAGATGAGAGGAGTCAATACATGTTAAGGGTGTACCTCAGAATTGAGCATCCTGTAAAAATTCAGCAAATGTAGATTCCTCTCCCCTATCCTTGGATACCATCCTACAAGTAAAGCAGGGATTCTTGGGTCAATCTCAAGGCAGGTTCCTGTACATTCTTAGCATGGCTCAGCGTTGGGACGCTGCAGTGGAGAGCAGTGTCAGGGGCAAGGGTCTGTCACCCATCACCCCTAAGCCATTGCAGAAGCCCAGTTTGAGTAGAGAATGTGAGCAGGTGACAGGAAGTGGTTTTCAGTCTCCAGACTAGAATACACACCTGGCCTGATGAGAGGGAAAAGACAACATTCTTAGCAGCAGTTACGACTGCCACTGCCTCTGCTTATGCTGGACAAGGCAAGATAAAAAAGCCAGGATGTCTTCTGGGCAGAGGCAGCACAGTCCGTGCTGGAGTCCAGGGCAGAGCTGTGGAAACTGCTGGGGAAGCCAGCTGGCTTCATAAGGAGAGTCTCCTTCAGCAACAGAAATCGCAGCAGTTGCAAGAACAAAACAGAAAACTTTTTAAATAAAATGTTTGCTCACATACCAACAATTTTCTTAAATCTACATGGAAAATTAGTACCAATTTGGAGACAGATGAAAGATCTAAAATAATAACTTAACCAAGGAGTGTTTCTCCCTCATTTTCTCTAATTTCAAAATTCAAAGTGATTACCACTTTAAAATTTTAGTTTGCGTGTGTGTGTGTGTGTGTGTGTGTGTGTGTGTGTTTCAGCGTGTATATATGTGTGTGTTTTGTCTGCAGTGAGTATTAGTACATTTTCTGCTATTTTCCTCCAAAGAAAAACAGATTGGAGAGACGAAACTCTAGGCTGACAATATATAGTTTTGTAAATACAACATGTAACGATACAAGCATTTACCAACAGGCATTAGCTGTAACAATATGAATTCCATGGCTGAGCAGTAGAAAACACATTTAGAGCTATTGCTGTACAGCATGCTACTGATTCCGTAGGATTGTGTTTATTGAGATGTACAGTGAAGCCTAAGGAGCTGATTGCACACAAGAAAGGAATCTAAATTGACTTCTCCAAATTTCTGCTGTGTTCAGGTAATAAAAGCCTAACACTGTGGACTCAAAACAAAATCTCTGTCAAAATGAATGGTTAGTTGGAGATTCGGTCAGAAATGTCAGGCTAAGAAAATAAGTCAACCTTTTTCCTTTTGGTGGTTGTAGGGTTTTTTTTGTTGTTGCTGTTGTTCTGTTTCTCTCTCTCTCTCTCTCTCTCCCTCTCTCTCTCTAGTTCTGTTTGTTTTCTGTGTTTGCTATTGAGACATCAGGCATCCAGTCATGAAAAACAATGTCCATGTCACTAAAATGGCCTCCAGGCATTCAGTATATCTACATTGGGGTTAAACATCTTTGTGAAGATGTGACAGCACACCCTATAAAAGGTATTATTGAGTAATATAGACTTTCTGTAATAACCAAACAGTAAAGAATATAGCTTTTTAAAGGTCTCCCCATGGCTGATCTCATGACTCAAAGATAAGGCACTGTGCTGCAAGCTAAGTAATAAAATCTGGTGGATACTCTGGGCTGGCTTGTGACAAATCATATCAAAGTATTATTAAAGAAAGAACTTGAGACCCAAGACTATTATTGATTCTTGACAGAATTTCTTATAAATAAAGTGTTGCAATCAGGTCCCGGACTTGCCAAGGTCCTGGTAGAATTCCTCCTATTATAGGGGAGACTGCGAAATAGTAATGCTCCATTAGTGAGAGCCGAAAGCCTCTGTGTGCGGCACCACAAGGATGGGTCATGGTCAAAAGAGAGCCAATAAGAACACAATTTCCAAAGGCCTTTTAAGGCCCTCTTTGCTGATCCCTTTTTGAAATGGGTAAACTTTCCTCTGAGCTTCAATGCAAAGCCGTTTGCGCCCCGACTGTGTTCGCAGAATGAATCTGTGACCCTTCTGAGCACTGAGGACACACCTCCATTAGTGTCCATATTCTTACAGAAAAGAGGCTGATACAGTCAACTGAAATGACAGGGTGATAAATATAAAACCACTATCATCAATAAGACTGGAATGTAAAAGCACTTAGTTTCAGCCTAAGTAACTCGCAGAAAGTTTGGTTTCAAGAACCAATGCGTCATCCATCACGACTCTACCTTCTGTTGACAAAGTAATTGTAAGATATCTAGAAAGGAGGTTCAATGCGAGCTGACATTTTTGAAAGGAGGAATTGTGTGCCGTACTTACTCATTAAATGTATTTTTCCTCTACTAAAGATGTTTCCTTTTTTAGTTTATGTATGAATAACTTTAACTAAAGTTCCCTTGACACTCTGACTTTGCTCTGAATAGCACCTATGTTCATTAACATAAAACCTGAAAGAAAATAATTTTAATGTAGTTTTTTTTAACACTTCAAAAGCCTCTAACAAATTGATAGAGCACAATTATGCATTCTAAAGGGAATTATAAAGAGATCACAGAAGGTTGAAAAGTTCTAGTTAAAAAAATAAAGAAAGAAAAACTTTGGGGTGAAAAAGAAAAGAAAAATAGGCAGTTAGTGCGAAACTTTGATATACATTGAATACAAGTAAACTTTGAATTTTTAGGTGTTTTTCATTTTCCTATCAAGGCAGTGTTCACAGGGAATAAACAAGAACCCACAGCAGGATACGGTTCAGATAATTTGACAGAATGAGGTATATTTTATTCCAGTGCATGAATTTTGAAGTCAGACAGACCTGGGTTTGAATTTCTGCTCTGCCACTTACTACCAGCATGATGGTGAGTAAGTTACTTTTTTCTCTCCAAGACTGTTTCCTCATTTGTAGCTGGTGTGAGAATTAAATAACACAATTTTTAAAAAGCACTAAACATACTGCTTTGCACACATAAAGCATTTAATAATTTAATCTTCCCAATCCCCATTCCAAGCAAATCATGAGATAATAAGTTCTCCCTTTCTTACAGAATTTTTTTAGAGGAACTAATTATCCTTATTGAAAAGCTCCAGGGTAGGAATAACATCAACTTTCTTCTGACGTGGGTACATCAATGCGGGCTTACATTTCTACCTGTTTACTGGCAAATGGAGCATTCCTGGAATTTCTTTGCACCATATATGTCTCTCTATTCTATTGTTTTTTGTACTATACTTAAATCCTCTCTCTTCCTAGGAACCTTTCCAGACTCTTCTAGTTGGATTCCCACTTCTCTGGTGGGAAGCTCTGGGGCTTAATTTCCACTGGTTATTGCGAGTTTCTGGGGGGCAGGAGCCATGACTTGTTCATTTTTGCCTCACAACACCTAGCCCTGCCTTTTGCTAATGGTGAACACTCAAGAAATACACACTGAATGTCTGTTGGCCTGTTGGCTTGCCTGTCTTATAAAACCAGGGTAAGGGCAAATCCCAGGACTTGAAATAAAGTTCCTAAGCAGCTGAACCATGCCCTTTTTTCATTTTGCAAATGCAGTCATTACAACCACCATACAGAGTCACTGAAATTCAGGCAGTCAATCAAAACCATTTACTGAGCCCCAAAGTACTGTAAGTAAGGGGTATGCAAAAGAAATCCAAAGCTATACGCCAACCTTTGAGAAACTTACTATCTCGCTAAGAAAATATACGTGAGGGGGATGTTAAAAAACACACCACCGCCATATGTAGGTCATAAATCTTAGACTGCCAGGCAATAAACCTCAGCGGATATGTTCCCCGTTGCCCCCAGCCACTGTATTTAAGTTATAGCACAGAGAGTGTATCAGTAAAACTATATTGGACCTGTTGCTCTGCATGAGACTAGATTTATATTTAGCTCAAAAGTCCAGGCAACCAGGACAAATCTCCTTTCTTTGTTTCAAGTGACAGCCCTTCCTAGTGGCTAAGGATGTGAGAGGTGAGGACAATTTGACTTGGTCAGCATCTCTGTTCTCTCTTTCTTTTTTTTTTAAACCTGTCTGGCCTAGGGCAAGTCATTTAACCTCTTTGTCTATCACTTTCCTCATCTGTAAAAGGGAGTAAACATAGAATCTTCTTTTGTTTTTGTTTTGAGTCAGGGTCTCTGTCGCCCAGGCTGGAGTGCAATGACACTCCACAGCCTCATCACACTTACCACACCCTCGACCTCCTGGGCTCGGGTGATCCTCACGCTTTAGCCTCCCGAGGAGCTGGGACTACAGGTGTACACCACCACACCCAATTAGGATCTTCTTCATAGCGTTTTTGGAGGGAATCAAATTAGTAAACTCAAGTTAAGCAATTACAACAGTACCTGGCACAAAGTGAGCCCTTACTAAGCACTATGTACCATTAACTGTCTCTTGGAAGCAACATAGTTTATCAAGAACATCATTCACTGAGATCTTAACTCCCTGGCAAAATGTATCCTTCCACATTGATAAGCTTACCCTGTGCCTTATTGCTGGTTGGACTTTCCCTTTTACTCTAAATTACATTGGCTTATAGGTGAAACTTGCAAGGAAATAAAGAAGAGCTAGGGAGAAGGGGTTAAGTGGTATCTTATGGTTACTCTTATTTAGAAATAAGAGTAACAAGAAATGGAGCTCGGTGGTGAAGAGAGAGGGGACAGCAGAGAGGTTGTCAATCATTTAGCTGAGAGGCGGGGCAGAGCCAGGACCTGCAGACCTCAGGCGTGTGTTGATCTTGCAGGTCTAACAGATTGCCATTACTTTACATATATACCTCTAGACTTCCAAAATCTCTTCACTACGGGTTTTCTTATCCTCATTTTAGAATTTAGAAAACCAAGAGCATCATTCACTAAGGAGCTGGGAATTTGTGCCTTGTCCATGGTGAGACAAAGAACATGTGTTGAGTTCAGTATTGGCTTCTGTCTGACTCCAAAGTCTTGAGTCTCTCAAAGACACCCTTCTTTCTGTGAAATAGTTTTCAAACTGGGAGAAAAATCGCTTCGCCAGAAATCAGATTTAGGACCTACCTTTCACCCTGCACATAGGTTAGAGCCACTAGTAAATTTCTCCTGAAATCCGGAGAGCAACTGGCTTTAAACAGAATCCTGTCTGTATATTATGTGCGCTAAGCAGAGAACCTCTGATTCTTCACCTTGAAACTTCCTCTGCCCCAATGCAAAATTTAAAAGGCAAAAAACAAATATTCTTTCGGTGTTTAGATGCTCTGTTGACTGTCTTCTGCAGCAGCCCTTGGGTCCCCGGAGCACCTGAACCTATTTATTTTCCATCTGTTTCTTGCCTTCCTAAAGCAATTTTATTGCACCCCAGAAGGCTTTGCTTCTCTCAATTAGAAAGAGGGAGAAGCACTGAAAGACATACAGGATGCGCCAGAGACTTTGCAGGTAGGCAAGCAGGATAAACAGGTTCAAGAGCTCGGGTATGCAGATTTTGTAGCACTTTGGCAGGCTTGGGCGGCCTGACTCTGGACTGCAAGATTCCAATCCAAGGGGACCCATACCTGGGAGTCAATTTTGTGGAGAGGAAGCTGACTTTGCCACACAGTGGGTGCAGCTCTGAGTGCTACTAAGAAACAGAGGCGAGAAGGGCGTACAAATTGGTGGAAAGGCAGATTCTCCTGCATCCTGTCAAAAGGTATAGAGGAAGGATTTGGAATGCCTGTGGGGCGGCAGAATATTAGGAGGGCTTGGAAAAATCACTTTCCCCCCTCAAGAATAGCCTCAGGTTTTTCCATCTTAAGCAAGGATATCTAAAATCTTTTGTTTTGTTTTATCAGTGGTGGACAGCTAGCTATTTCTGGGGAAAGACTCCCCTATGAAACCCTGGAAATTGTTTCCCTAGAGGCATACCGGTTTTAATGGCTCCTGTTTGGATGCAATTAGGACTGGCTTGGGGAACTGGAAGAGTATGTATGAATCAGCAGGGGTTAGGCGATGCAGTAGAGGGCAAAGGGGACCCATTCATAACTTTTCAGGTATCTGGAAACAGCACTCACTCAGGGGCTTCTCTTCCTCCGAATTGTTATGGGAGCCAATTATTCCACCTATTAGGTTTTAATGTGGCACCAATAAGTCAAAACCAGTTTAACAACGAAGAATTATAGTTGGTATAAAATGTTTGAATTTGGGCTAATAACATATACTAAGTTATAGACAGATGAGATTTAAAATGACTAAGGTAAGAAATTGGGTTCATAATGGACACATTAATAGACCACTAAACTGACTTTAAAGGCTCTGGCAGGCACAGTCAAGACACCAAATATATAACAACTCCATCCATCTTGCGCCTCCTCGTCGTGTCACCTAATAGAATTTCAAACACTATTAACACACTGATAAATGATTATTATATATTACCCATGCATGCTGCCATATGAATTAAAGGACAAGAACAGACATCAGGCATTTGTTGTATTGAGTTGCATCTCTCTTTACTCTTGATACTGAAATGCTGGGTTTTGCTTCTCCAGATTGCTTCAGTAGCCAGGAACCCCTTTCTGATTTCAGAAGACAAAACAAACAAACAAACGAAGAAAACCCATTCTGGCCACATCTCTGACCAGATGAGTATCCAGAATAGCGTGAGAGAAAGGCATCTGCGGCAGTTTCTGTGGGACTGAGCTGGCTACTATCTTAGGGGCCAGACCTACTTCTTCAGTGCCACATCTGGCAGGCCAAGAACTAGCATCATTCGTCTATTCACCAAATATTTTTTGAGCAACTACTCTAAGCTAGGCATTGTTGTAGTCACTGTGAATATGATAACAAAAAAATACACGCACTCATAGTGTTTGAGGATTTGTGGGAGACATAGCCACTAAACAAATACCCCCAAAAAGGTTAATTATAAATAAAATTACCATGTGAGACCTAAGGAAGAGAGAGAGAGAACCCAATAATGATTCTCTGAGAAGTGATAGTTAATCAGCAATCTGAATATCAATAAGATTTTTTCAAGTAAAGAATTGAAGAAACAAATATATACAAAGTATCTGAAACAGAAAAGAGCTCTTCTACTCAGCAAAAAAAAAAGGAGTGTGACTAACAGGAGACATTTCATGAAGATCATGGTAAAGATGTAGTAGGAAGTCACTGATGAGATTTAAGCAGAGAGTCATGTGGTTCAATGTGAGTTTTTAAAAACAAGACTCTTACTGCTCTGTGGAAAATGAATTGCAGACACCAAGAGAGACAGCTAGAAGTATAATTAGGAAGCAATTCCAGTAATCCCTGTGCGAGATGATCAAGGCCCGAGTCAGAATCAGGATGCTGACAGTAGAAATAAAGAGCACTGAAAGGATTCCAGATCCATTTTGAAAGTAAGATCAATGAGACCTGTGATGGATGGGATGGAGGGATAGAGAGAGAGAGAGAGAGGCAGGTGTCAAGAACGACTTCCAGAGTTCTGGCATGAGGATCTGGGTGGATAGAGATGCTATTTAGCCACCTGAACTTCTAGAAGTATAAATCCATAAGGAAATTCCATTAAAAGCACATCAATCCCTTGTCTATTGCAATAGCTTAATTTTCTAGAAGCCTCATTGACGTAGAGCTGAGTCAAGTAAGAGATAACACTTCCATGGGAGCCAAAATAGATATCACAAAATCTATGAGATAAACTTGTGAGCTTTAACGTGGAAAAGTCCCTAAACTCTTCATCAAAATCACCTATTTATTCCTCCTCTAAATATAATGCATTGGGCTTCCTCGTATAGCATTTATATGGCCAAAAATTAAGATGTGACGCAGCATACAGAAACTAATGAATAACCCCACCGAGTAGACAGAAATATTTGTAAGAACATGGAAATAAAATGAGCATAACTTGCAGTGTGAAAAAACATGTATGTGAAATGGAGAGTTCTCTTTGTTTTGATCCCATTTGCCCAAGAAAAATACGCCCCCTCTCAATTTTCCCCAGATACATTGATTCATTAAAATAATTTCTATTACTGCTCTTATTTCTCCCTTAGTTTTTTGTCCTATTTAGTTCTCCCACTTCCTTTCCCTGTCCTTCTTATCTTTACTTTTCACTCTTTTTCCTGGGCAATTACAAAATTAGACTGTCAATACTTACAATGAGATCTATGAGAAAAGGCACTGTGAAGGTTGGAGAGAGTTTTCCAAAAGCCAACAAATACATAGCGGAAGATCTTAAGACCCCTTCTGAATTCCCACTGAAGTATTACTAGACTACGCTATCCTCAAAAATGTTCAGAGATTCTTATTTATCTTTGTATCCTTAGATCTCAGCACACCATCTAGGAAAATTGTTTTAAAATTTCTTTAGGGAATGGATGCCACGATTTTCTAAAGAAATCATATAGGATCCTTGGAAGTGGTGATGGGATCTATTTGACAAGGACAGTTGTAAGGGTAGTTGGTGGCAGGGCAGCTTACACAAAAGAGACAAGGGGAACCTTTAGATAAACTATTTGAAGGCCTTTCTAATTGTCAGGGTAAATCATTTTTTTCATGTTAGATTATTCAGGGAGGTTGTAGAATCTCTTTCCTTTGAGATTTAATTTAATTTGATATTTTTGTTATTGCACATATAATTTACAAGAAATTGAAACCAAAATAAAATATAAACCCAAATCCCTAGCAATTGAACACACCAAATTAAACTCTGGTTTATGTGATTTTTTTTCTTAGTCCCTTCCTACAACAAAGATCTACTATACACACAAACTGAGTAGTAACTGAGCAGTGGTAATCATAGCATATATATAATTAAACATTTTGATTCTTTTATGTAATAATATACCATAAACTTTGTACAAAAGCTTCAGTCATGATTTTATTGACTATGTTAAAAATTCTATCAATTTGAGGATAGTGATCTGATCACCTACAAATATTCAAAAATTTCATTAAAATAACAACAATAGTATATCAAAAGAAATACATAATACACGATGGAATACTACACAGCCATAAAAAAGAACAAAATCATGAATTTCGCAGCAACCTGGATGGAACTAGAGTCTATTATACTGAGTGATCTTTCACAGCAACAAAGATCTAAGTATCACATGTTCTCCTGCATAAGTGGACCTTGAACATCTATCGTAATACTGTAAGACAAGGATCGATACTACAAGTGGTGGGAATCTATGGGGGGGGACAGGGAGGGCAAGGGTGGTGGGATTAACGGTAGTCAATATCTGTCTGGGGATGGGGGGACACCCCTTATCAACAAGGGTGCCTGAATGATGCATATTTGTATGCCTAACCCTTAACTGTACCCCACAATTTTAAAATAAAAAACATGTTAAAAAAAAAAGAAATACATAACTATCCATTAAATCATGTGTTTGTTCATCCTTTCATTCAGCATATATTTATTCAGTGTTAACCATGTGTCAGACACTTTTGCAGGCTCTGTACAAAATTAAGCATTTTGATTCTTTTTGGCCCATAGTGGGAATTAGAGTTTATTTCTGCTTTCCTAGTGAATACAATCTAAAGAGAGGGAAGGCATTCTTCCCAGGGAACTTCAGAAGGCTTCCATGTTGGAGTCGGTGGGCATGAAGATTGGAGTGGGTTTGGTACATAGTTCAGGACACTGAAATAAAGGGATTTCTATAAAACCACTGGTGATTCCTCCACCTCCCACTAGTGTACAGAGTAGCATTTGTCTCCATGGCAATTGAGTTCCTGGGAGCTGATTTCTAAACTCTTGAGTCTTTCAAGGAGTTGGGAATGGAGAGGAGACCAGGACTGGAGATAACTCTGGAAGCATGCAATAGTTCAAAGCATGAGTGGAACTGGGGAAGAGGGAGAAAAGACAGATCTAGAGTGGCACAGGAATGAAGGAAATATGTCACTTTATTCTGGTCTCAGACTCAACGCTCCCTTCCAATGGCAGTGATGGAATATTGCACCTGCCTATGACCTTCTCACACACTCCACAGAGAAGCTTGATTATCAGAAGCACATCTGCTAACAGCCGTACCAGGAGAGGAGGAGGCCCTTGGTAAATTGGGTAGTGACGACAACAACCTTGTCCTCTATGTATGTGACATGCATGATTCTCATCTATCCATGTTAATAGTTACCTAACCAATGCCATAAAAAAGAGCAATCAATTCTGTTGGAGAGGTCACATATGCTTTCTTAAAAAAAAAAATACACAAAGTGAAAGAAATTACTTGAGTGAAGCTAACACAGTGGCTCATACTTGTAATCCCAGCATATTGGGAGATTGAGGTGGGGACACTTGAGCCCAGCAGTTCAAGACCAGGCAGCGCAAAGTAGTGAAACTTTGTCTCTACAAAAAATAAAAAAATTAGCCAGGTGTGGTGGCCATGCGCCTGTCGTCCCAGCTACTCCGGAGGCTGAAGCAGGAGGATTGCTTGAGACCAGGAGTTCAAATTTATGATGAGCTGTGAAAGTGCCACTGCACAGAAGTCGTGGTGACAGCCGGGGTGACACTTACTCAACAATACCAAAAAAAAAAAAGAAATTACTTGAGGATGCATTCCAGCAAAACAAAAGGGGAATCCTGAAATTATAAATTTGTAACTTGTATGGACTTAAAGCACTAACCCAGGTCAATGTAAAAAGAAGACACTTGTACAGCAGGCCTAATAATCAATGTGCAAAATTAGTGAGAGCATCATGTAAGGAATATCTTTAATAAGTTGATTCCATTACAAATTACAAAATTTAGAAATTAAAAGTTCTCTATAATAAGATAAAACCATTTGCCTTTTCCCTATCTCAATAAGGAAAATAAAATCATTCAGCAACTCTAAAAATAAACAGAGCCAGGGAAAGCCATCATCCACATGTCAGCACACTTGAAGGAAGTTAACCAAGTGCGGCCAGGAAAGCAGACTTCGTTTGTTCTTGATACTCAGACTCGACATTCTCCTACAAGCGATGGAAATTAAATGACACTGATGAACACGTACTTCTCTGTGGAGCCCAACTCTTCACTTAGTTCTGCTGTAAATAATACTTACATTACAATGATATTACATAGGTGTCTGTTTAATTTCACTTTATCAACTGATCAGCTTATAGACAAAGCTTATAGACAATTATAATTACAAAGCAAGTAAGAGTCATAGTTAACAGGAGTTGGGACCCGGAGAAAGGAAGAGAAAACTGGATAGAAAAAAAAGTAGTATCATTAATTTTCTTATTTATCTAGTTAGGAGTCAATAGATACTCTCCAATTGGATGGATAAAGAATAATTAGAGACCTAGATATTTATTTAGTTATAAATGTTACAGCTAAAAGTATTAAAATATAGCTAATAAAATTGAGAGATCAGTGTGTTAAAATCCTGATGTTTTACAGTTTGGCATAAATAGATGCAATCTAAAGTTGACAAATTGAAAAAACAGGTATCTCAATATACTATTTAGAATTTATGCAACAATTCATGGTAGATGAACCTGGACTCTCACTACAGTCTGTTGTATTGTTTTTAGTGGATGACTCAGGAAAATAGCTCTCCGTAAGAAGTGATAAAAGGACTGATAACTGTCATTCAATTTCAAGTCTGATTTCTCTAGGAAGAGACAATTGCCCATGGTTTTTGTGTGTTTGGTAACCAGACTTTAATTCCCACGAGAAGTAAAACTTACCAAACGTCCCGTTTGGATGCAATGAGAACCAAAGGAAAAGCATCTCAAGAAGAGAAATTTCCACAGCAATATGAGCAACCTGGGTGAGTAGTCAAAGCACTGGGAAGGTCACATATCCTGTTTTGATACTTGATAATGTGTTCAGGAAGAATCTTGTTTGGACCTTGCAAAGTTTAGGCATCCTTCTCATGCTTTTGAGACTTGAGTTTGGCTAGTTAGCCCATCTTTTTTTTATTGTTGAAACACATGTAACTGATTTTGAGAAAATATTGTTATTAATGATAATCATAAATCAAATAATTGAAGTAATTAATGATAATCATAAATCAAATTCAACTTTGATCCATTCTAGACCTTTTTTAAAAAAAAAAAAAAAGAGAGGGGTCTCACTGTGGTGCCCAAGCTAGAATGCAATGACTATTCACAGGCCCCAAACTATAACCCTGAACTCGGGCTCAAGCTTTCTGCCTCTGCCAACTGAGTATTTGGGACCACTGCACCAGGCTCTCCCTCTGAACAATTTAAATGCTATTTAAAGAAAAACCAAGTCTGCCGTCAGAATCCTCTCTCTTAAGAGTACATGTTAGAGAAAAGCTAAAAAAGAGATGGTGCTTATATGCTCAGGACATAGCTTATTAGTACATACGAGGGGAACCCAAAAAACCAGGAATTTTTTAATAAAAAATTGTGTATTTATTGTTACGTGTTTAAACGTCAGTCACCTTTAAAGTACTCTTCATTGGATGCAATACACCTGTTGAGGTGCTTTTTCCACTGCTCAAAACAGTTTTTGAGCTTGTCAATTTTGATGCCTTTTAGTGCTTCTGTTTTTTTGTTTCTCCTCTTCCACATGGGCAAAATGTTTCCCTTTGAAGAATTTTTTCATCTGGGGAAACAAAAGAATCACTTGGGATGGGATCGGGTGAATAGGGAGGTTGGGGCATGGGAGTCACGTCCTTCATTTTAGGTCAAAAACTGATGCACGGGTTGGGCGTGGTGGCTCACCCCTATAATCCCAGCACTTTGGGAGGCCGAGGTGAGAGGATTGCCTGAGCCCATGGATTCGAAACCAGCCTGGGCAACTTGGCAAGACCTCATCTCTACAAAAAATTAAAAAATTAGCCAAGTGTGGTGGCACATGCTTGTGGTTCTAGCTACTTGGAAGGCTGAGGTGGAAGGATAGCTTGAGCCCAGCAGGTCGAGGCTGTAATGGCCATGAGCAGCGAGCCACTGCACTCCAACCTGGGTGACAGAGTGAGACTCTAACTCAAAAACAAAACAAAACTGATGAACACTCAGCACACTGTGGGCATGTGTGTTATCATGGTAGAAGAACCAGTCAGCTGTTTGCCACAACTTGGGACACTTCTGCAAGGCAGCCTTTCTCAACAATGCTAGCTGGTACACTGATGCCGATGGGTTCCTAGAATACTTTCCTACCTAACAAGGAACCCTGTACTACCAGGGGCCCACCCACCAAAAGAGAATTCTAGGGGTTTTTGCTCCCCTCTCCCTTTGTATTACTAGCAACTAGGGCTGCTTAGGGCTGTCTTTACTCCTGCTATCTTGTGTTGCATTAGTATGCATGCCATGTGACACCAGAAAGACCAGATAACTGGTTATGCTTCCCTTATGAGCTGTGTGCCCTTTGGCAGTTACAAAATCTCTCCAAGTCTCTTTTTCTCCCCTGTAAAGTGGGCATAGTAAAGATTATTAGACATTACCTGTCTACTTTGTTGATTTATTATGCTCATCAGGTAAGACCAATTGTTAAAGGCTCTTTGTAAATTTAATGTGTTATGAGTAGTATTATACCATCATGGAATAGTTTTTTTTAAAGAAAACTCTTCTATTTGGCTCATTGCTTTTTACTTTTGCTCTTGGCTAGCATCGAATATGTTGATAGCATAAGATTTCAAAACATTATGCCAGTTCATTGGCGTTCCTGCTCCCAGATCAAAAGGGCTCCCAGATCAACATGACCACACCAGTGAGAAGAGAGTTAAGTTTCCTGGCTAACCCATAACATCAGAGTTCTAATTTGGAATCTTTGAGGTTGGCTACTTCCAAAATTAGATACACTGGGTTGTTCCTTTCTCTACCCGTCATTCCCAAGACCTTTGTCTTCTATTATTTCTCTCTGTCTCTGTCTATAGTCAATGGCTTAAACATTTCTATATCTCTTCAATTTGCTAGTTGCTCTGACCTTTGTCTCCTGCCTATCCTCTTGTATCATCAGTGAACTGTGATTAGATGCTTAATAACTTATTAGACTCCCTTTCATGTAAAGCATTTGAAGTGCCAATTACTGATTGGTACGGCCAGGGGAAACCACATTTTGATTAAATGGGGCTTATGGCTATAGATAAGAAATAAAACTTTTGTGACAGACAGAGCTGCTAACCAAACTGAGAATGCTTCTCTAGGTATTTGTCTATCTCTTGAATGATTCATAACTATGAATTTTATGTATTCTTTCTATGTATTTTATGTGTTCTTTCTATGTATTTTTCTTTCTATGTCTTTTTCTAGTAAAACAATGAATCAAAATGAGAGTCAGTGGTCTATTACTTTTATTAGGTTGCAACACTGCACAAAGTACTATAGAAAGCATGGGAAAATACAAAAATCTTTTAGCAGGCTAATTAAAGAAGATTCCATGGGCAGGTGCAGTGGCTCAAGTCTATAATCCCAGCACTTTGGAAGGCCAAGGCAGGACAATTTCTTGAGCCCAGGAGGTGGAGACCAACCTGGGCAACATAGTGAGACCTCATTTCTACAAAAAATAAAATAAAATAAGCCAAGGGCAGTGGTGCACACCTTTAGTCCCAGCTACTCAGGAGGCTACAGTAAGAGGATAACTTGAGCCCAGGAATTCAAGTTTGTGGTGAGCCATGATTGTGCCATTGCACTCCAGCCTGGGTGACAGAGTGAGACACTGACTCAATAAAAAAAGGAAGGAAGGAGGGGAGGGATGGAGGAAGGGAGGGAGAAAGAAAGGAAGGAAAAAACCCATGTGCCCTAATCTCCTCCATCACTATCTTTTAAAAATAATCTGTAGAACAAACAAGTTTGATCTGTTGTTGTTTTCCAAGCACACATGTGGTAGTTTTGACATGCTTATGGTAGTGCGTTAGTTGCATAACACACTGCTTTTGGATGCTATGTATCTATCGAACAAATAATTACAAGAATACTCTAGGATTCAGTGTTCAATTCCCTTCTCTAGCTACACTCACTACCTCAGTGAGCCCATCTACTTCCATGGCTATAAATACCACCTTAATGTTCTTGCTTTCCCACTGAAATTCTTACCCCAACCAGACCACGATGCATATGCCCAAATACCTACTCAACTTTACATTTGATTTTTTAATAGTCTTGTCAAACTTAACTTTTACCAACAAAACGAACTCCTAATTCCCCCAACGGCCACCAACTACTCCCCTCACGACGTTCCCCATACCTGTTCAAGGCACCAACATTCATTCAGAGGCTAATATCAAAATCTTGAATTCATACTTGATTCCTTCTCTCAGTCACACATTCAACTCATCAATATATTCCTGCCAAAGAGACATTTAAACTATTTCCCAAATTAAGCCATTTCTCACCATATCTGCGTATTTCATCCCATTCCAAATACCACCACTTTTTATTCAACAACAGCAATGGTCTTCCAGCCTCTTTGCCACTTCTATTCTCCAATCTATTCTCCACATAGCAGCTAGATGACGTCTTAAATGTTAATCTAATCAGTACCTTCCAAAGGCTTATTGGGTTATGTAAGCTAGAATTCAGAATCTTTGCCAGACACTACACGAACAGACCTCTGGCGATCTTACTGTCCTCCTATCATTTCCATTCTACCTGGAGCTTGTGGAACCCTACCTAGGCTAGTTTTGTTCTTCTCTCTACATTTGCTGTTCTTTATGCCTAGACTAAGCAGACATTCTGGGTCACCTAGAACGCAATATATGTCAGCTGATCTGAGGTTTCATTTGGTTTGGCATTATGAGTCCCTGATTTCAGCTTCATTAAAATAAATTTCAATTGGTTTGGTAAGCCTCCACTTGGTAATTCCAGCTCTTGGCATCCTCTTGTCTAGCACTGTGTGAGACACACGCACAGTGAATCGAGTTCACATTTTAATATGGGGTAAAATGTGAAAAATGATGGAGAACAATCTGTCACTCTTATTCCCCTATGTCCCATTTCAAAGAGACATGCAGTGGGCCTGTAAAAAAATGGCTAGGGACAGTTCACGTCTTCTAGTCTCAGGGATGCTGGAGGAGTCCTATGATGTTACATACTCCTGGAGGAGTCCTATGATGCTGAATATGTAAAGCACATCCAGAAAATGAGACTGTACAGTAGAACACCAAGGAGTATAGGCTGAAAACCCTTATATGAAGATTTGGTTCTTGTTTGATATTGATTTATAATAATTTATATATTTCAGGGATATATCATATATTTACATTTTATATTTAAGATTATATATATTTCTGGTACATGAAATATATACATTTGTATTTTACAATTTTTTGAAATAAAGTGTTTCCACAGCAATGACCTTAAAAGTATGTCCTGAAGAAAAATAAAAGTGCCGATTTTTTTGGTGCTCATATTAATAAGAAAGTTTAACTTGCTCATAATACTTATCAACATGTCTTACTTACTTTGGGGACCATAGATGATATCACATCTGACATGATATCACATCTGACATGTGAAAATCAGAAGACATAAGTCTGTTAAAGCATCAGTATCTATTTCTAAAATTAGTGTTTATTTTAAAGCCTGGCCCCAAAACGTAAGTTAACTGATGTGGATGCAAAATGTATGTTTATAAGTCACTCTGTGAGCCATGACTTTGCATCTAGATCAAAGGATTGTGTATGCTATCAATCCCACGTTTTCTTTTACATGAGTGAAAAGTGAAGGCACAGCTCTTCACATGCCGGGTTCATTAGCTGAAGAGGTGGTGTCATACCAGTGTCAGATAGAAAATCAGTTCATTGTAATGGTCCAATTGTTTTAATACAATTCACAGAATCAAAGGAAATCTTTGGGAGTGGATTTTGTTAGAGGTGAGACACATAAAATTATTATAAATGCCATTGTAAAATGTTTTTACAAGTGAAACATTGAGACACAAATTAGATCATTTGCTGTGATCTTAAAAATATACACTTAGAAAAGCACAGTCATGGTAAAAACATAGTTCTTCTAAATGAAAAAGCTTATAGAGCAGACACGTACTTGGAATTGATACTGATATATACATAATTCATAATTCCAAATAAATTGAGATATTTCACCAAGGAAAATAGAAACTGTGAGCTGGGCATGGTGGCCCACACTTGTAATCCCAGCACTTTGGGAGGCGGAGGCTAGAGGATTGCCTGAGTCCAGGGCTTAGAGACCAGCCTGGGTAATTTGGTGAGACCTCATCTCTCCAATAAATCAAAAAAGTAGCTGAGTGTGGTGGCATGTACCTGTAGTTCCAGATACTTGGAAGGCTGAGGTGAAAGGATCGCCTGAGGCCAGCAGGTCGAGGCTGCATTGGCTATCTGTGTCACTGCACTCCAACCTGGGCAACAGAGTGAGAATTCTACTGAAAAAAGAAAGAAAGAAAGAAAGAAAGAAATAGATGGTGTAGTTGTAAAGACTCACACGCCCATGCAGACAGTGTGGTTGTAAAGACACACATACACATGGACACACACATACATACACACTCTGTAGCCAATCAACAAAATGTGATGAAAATAATGTTGAATACAAAAAATAAAAGGTACTTCAACACGAAAATACAAGCTTCCTCTATTTGCTATCTATTATCAAAAGGGCTTTAGAAATATTAGCACTGTTGAAAAACTGCTTTTTAAAGTAACTTCTTATCCCATGAAGATATTGTGCATTTTTATGAATGATTCCAAATTGTTTGTATTTTGTTCAAAATCATTCAAAAATCTTTCATCAAATTATTAAGCAAATGGAGCACTAACAAACTTCAGCTTTTAAATCTTTTAACAAATTGCAATTATGAATATGAAGTGTGCAAATAAAATTATGAAAATTATTTCTACAAAAGCAAGAGAGGAACTGAACAAATAAAACAATGAAAACTCAAACACTGTGTAAGCTTTTACTCTGAGATTTTGTAATTGTGCTTTGGAATAGCTCCATTTATGAGAAGAAATCTCATGATAAATTTTCTATTTTTAGTTGGATAAATCTACATTATATATACTGGAACTGGATGAAATTAAGAAGGTTTATGATTTCAGAGCATCTATACATCTGTATCTGACAAAACATTCAAAAGAATCATTAATAAAGAAAATGTATTTGATGAGTTTTGCCTTGTAAAAATATTTGTCAAAGAAAGGCCCTGAAAGACATTTACCTGTGAAAATATTTGGTCTGAAATGTTTACATATTTCAAAGTAAAAAATTTTAAAGAATATTCTTCATTTCACAGAATATGTTTGGAG
This sequence comes from Tarsius wallacei, assembly GCA_963574415.1. Classification (NCBI taxonomy): domain Eukaryota; kingdom Metazoa; phylum Chordata; class Mammalia; order Primates; family Tarsiidae; genus Tarsius; species Tarsius wallacei. The sequence goes on along the minus strand of CAUYQG010090408.1, from coordinate 408 downwards.
GTTGCCTGGTACCTCGACATTTATTTTGAAAACATTATTTACAATTCAAAACATGATGTATAGAAAAAAATTAAAGATGCCAAAAATGTCAAATGCATTAACCTTAAAATGCAACTTGGAAGAAGATTGTAGAAAGTTTTATGGAAAAAAAATAAAAATAGAAAGGACATATTGAAAAAAATGCGCTCCTTTAAAAAACACATAGTCTAAAGACAGACATGCCTTATGAAGCATAGAAAGATAAATCTAGACTAGTTATTCAACCTCTTTTTTTTTTTTTTTTTTTTTTTATTTGGATTATAAATATTTCGCCCAGACTGGATTTAAGTGGCCGCACCCGGCCACCGCCCCCTCGACCCGCTGGGCTCCGGCCATCCTTACCCCACATACTTCAAAATAGATGGAACA
>CAUYQG010090407.1:0-10632 GCA_963574415.1 Tarsius wallacei | reverse complement strand
TTGTCAAAGATGAGTTGGTTGAGAAATCGTGGGCTTAGTTTCATATTTGTAAAAAGAGAAAAGTTGGATGAGAATCTTTGTAATGTTGCTTTCTGTTTCAAAAGTCTAGAACATAAGTAACATCCCTGGATAAAATTAATTGACTTTTTCCTCTATTCATGTGATGCTAGCATGTGTGGGGGGAGGTGCTAAAGTGGAAGGTTAATTTTGTAAAGCTAACACCCCATAGCTATGTTCAAAACACTAAATTTTAAATTGCTTGGCTGAAACCTTCCATTCAGAATCAAAGCACACTTAGAAGATATAAGATGTAGAAGATAGTATCGTACTTTAATTAGATATAATAGCTATGGAATGTTATTGTGCATTTTAATAACTAGCATTTTTTAAAAATTCCTATAGTTTGCAATCCCTAACTGATCAGATGAGATAATTTTTTTTAAATATCCTTGTTGCCTCAGTAATATCCCTTGGATTTCTGTATGAAATGCTCCTTTCTTTGTCCCCAGGTACAAAAGATACGTCTTAGCTTAAAAGATGGTTGGTGCAGACCGCAGAGTGAGCTGCTGGTGTTTATATAAATAGAAATTTCGACTGGCAAGCAATTAGCCATTCATGACATTTGACACTGTTACTAATGTCATCACAGTATCTAATTAAGTGTACTTACGCACATGACACTCCATGATGCAAGGGACTCAAAACACAAACATATTTCCTGGTTTCTGGAAACCGCAAACTTAATACTTTGGCTGATATTCATTACAATCTGATTATGAATTCAGCAATGATCCCTTTGAAGAATGTAAACTATTTGTTTTCCAAGAAATTTAATTTGGTATTCCTAGCCTTTTCTTTACTCTCTGCAGTATTTTCTACATCCTCAATTAAATGAATCAGCTCTGCTACAGCCACTAGTTTAGAGTGATTAACAAAAATAGGCCAATGGGTTTGTTGTGAGCGTCTTTCTGTTTCAGCCTAAAGCGTAGAAAGTCTTGGATAATGAGCAGCAGCTGAGAATTAAACCGGCCTGACTTGCTCAAGACGGTGGTAATACACCAGGTGATAATATGACATCTTTCTCTATCTGTCCCATGACATGGCTGGAAAAGGGGGGCGGAGCACAGGGTCCGATTTGGGGATCAGACAGATCTGCATTCAAGTCCCAGTCCCATAACTTGCTAGCAGTGAGACTCCTGACAGTGAGTTGAACTCTCTGAGACCCACTTTCCTCATCTGTAATTAGAGATTATAATTCCTGCTTCAAAGAGTTGTCATGAAGATTTCATGAAAAAGACTGGTAGGATAAATAGTAAGTTGTCGGTTAATATCAGATCCTTTCTTTCTACATCCCCTTCCTACTTCTGGTACTCTCCACTGCTCCTTCCTCCCTCCCTTCCTCCCTTCCATTTCTCATCACACATAATCTTTTATATTTTGGATACTAGCTAGGTACTGTATATATAACAGGTACAAGACACTGTTCCTGCCCTCAAAGTACTCACTATTCCATGAGGGAGACAAGAGATACCATGAGGGAGACAAGAGATAAGTTCAGTAGTCCCCCTTATTTCTCAGGATATACATTCCAAGACCCCCAGTGGATGCCTGAAACCACCCATAGTACTGAACTCTACATACACAGTACTATGTTTTTTTCCCCTCCTATACATAGCACACTCAGGAGAAAGTATAAATTAGGCACAGGAAGAGATTCACAGCAATAACAATAACAATAAAATAGAACAATTATAGCAATATGCCAGTATCACTACCCTTGCACTCTGGGATTATTATTGAGCAAAATAAGGATTCCTTGAACACAAGCACTACGATGCTGCAACTGTCAATCCGATAACTGAATGGGTTGCTTAGTAATTAACAGTGATACTGCCTCTATAAAATGAGTAAAAGGTTAGAACTGTGATAGGGGCCTGAATTCTGTTAGGATATAAGCATAGCTAAATCAAAAAGTTCTCTTTGACCTTTCTTCTCTCCACGCACATCTTTGTTTCCTAAGGCTACCTGCAAGATTAACACATTTGTTTTTATCTTGAAAAACAGGCCGGGCTCGGTGGCTCAGTCTGTAATCCCAGCACTTTGGGAGGCCGAGGTGAGTGGATTGCCTGTGCCCGTGGCTTCAAGACCCGCCTGGGCAACTTGGCGAAACCTCATCTCTACAATAAACCAAAAACTAGCTGGGCATGGTGGCGCACGCCTGTAGTTCCAGTTACTTGGAAGGCTGAGGCGGAAGGATAGCCAGAGCCCAGCAGGTCGAGGCTGCGGTGGCCGGGAGCGGCCGCTGCACTCCAGTCTGGGCGACAGTGAGACTCCAACTCAAAAAAAAAAAAAAAAAGAAAACAATGGGCTATAGATCATGCCAACCTCCTTTATGGTACCCAGAAGTTTAATCTGCTGAAGGATGTGAGTAGTTTTGATCACTAAGGATTCCCCCTCCCATATCCATTGTTCACAAGATTTGTAACTTCCCCACTTGCTCACGTAGATACATAAACCTGTGACTGATATTTGAGGTATTTTTCAGACTCTGCATTCTGGTAGACCATGAGAGGCCAACCACACCCAGAAACTGACGAGGTGCACAAAGACAGTCTTGATAGCTCTGATTTAATCCCGAACCAACCAGCAGCCTCAATTTTCTAGTCCCCTGCTGACCAAATTACCATTAAAAACCCTAGCCTCTGAATTTTTAGGGCGGAGAATTTGAGGAATATCTCCTGACTTCATCAGCTGCTTTGTGATTATTAAATGCTTCCTCTACTATAACAGCTGCTGCCTTAGTCTCAGCTTTTCTGGGCAGTGAATATAAAAACCTGGGAGGTTGTAACCATAGGTGGGGAACAATTAGAGAGTGGTGATGCTCGACAAAGGGACAGACATATCCCTGCCAGGATGGAGTGGTACAGTGCAAGATTTCATCAAGCTTTTCAAAATGAATGCAGTTGAAAATGTATAAATGTTTTTTTTCCTGGAACTTTCCATTTAAAATTTTTGGCTCATGGTTTTCCACAGGTAGCTAAAACTGCAGAAAGTGAACCTGAGAATGGAAAGGAGGGTTCTACTGTAATTTTAATACAATGATGAGTGCAGGGGTGGCAGGTGCATTTGGAAGGAACATTTAGCTCAGTCCCAGAGCAGGGAATGTGTAGGCTGGGCTGATGGAGAGCAGTAGGTGGCTAGATAAAGAAATACAGATGACAGAGAGCTTTTTAACAGCAGGAACGTCACATGCAAAGTCCCAGAGCCACGAGGGAGTCTGGGTCTGCAGGTACTTCTCTCTGACTGGAGGTAGTTGCAGGAAATGAATCTGCAGATAAAGGCCAGATCTTGAAGTACTTGCAGACCTAGTTGAGGAATTTAAACTTTATCTAGAAGGCAATTTGGGGGGGACTGCAGGGTTTTAATAGATAAGTGGCAGGATACAATTTTGCTTTAGAAGTATGGTCAGGGAGGCATAGGAGTTATCAGGTAAATGAGAACAGATATGAAGCCTTGGAGTCTTTTCCAAGGAAAAGTCCTCCAGGGAAAAGGTAACCAGAAGCAGAGTTCTTAGAATTAGTATTATCTCCTCTTGAAACTGAGATCAGGACCGGGAGTTTCTATTAATTTTCTAGCTAATTAAATAGGCTTACCTCTGTTTCCACTGCGCTGGGTGTTAACAGTTTATGAGCATGGTTTCCTGCTATTATCACTTATATATTTCTTTAGTGACTCATAGTATTTAAGTCAGAGTCAGGGATCAGCTAATGAGAGCTGAGGAGTCTGCTACCTCCCTAGGTGGTGACCAACATCTTGTTCCTGTGCCAGGAGAGCCTTGTTTACAGAATTACCTTAAAACCAAACAAACAAGACAAAAACAAAACAAACAAACAAAAACCCTGATTAGCCTTCTAAAGCATCAATTTAATAATGGTTTACTATTATGTTTATAAGAAGGGGAGAATATTTCCTAAAACATAACTTCCTTCCCCACCTAAATGATCTTCTCTAACCACTGCTACTATGGCTTGGGAAGACCTACCAGTGTTTAATAAAACATGTTCCATCAAAGTAGTTGGAGGGCAAAGGAGCTTAAGAATCTTAATGTCTTAAGATAGTTGCTGAACCTGACATTTTTATTAGAAATCCAATTCAGATATTTTAGAAGCAATGACTCAAAATTATAATTTTACCAAGCTTGTAATTAGAGGGAATTATTCTTTGAAGGTAAAAATATTTTTAAAATCTTATATTCATTTATCTTGAAAAACCACTTGCAAATAAAAGAACTTGTTTTTAAAGTTAAAAAGGCAACTCAGTGTGTAAAGCTGATGTTTAAAAATGCACTCTGGGTCTGCATAAATACAGCCACTGCTGATTATTCAGAGACGAGCATGAGTGAATAGCAGCAGTCTTCATTTTTAACACTGGCAATTTTAAAAATTATTTGGGCTTACAATATTTCTTTGCCAGAAAGCAATGAAGTGTAAAACCAATCCAGCAAAACCAGATAGATAGATTGGGATACCACTACTTACATATTTCTACCAGGCGTTCAACATGCAGACACCATCTGAACTCTATGGTTCAAGATCATAAATCCTTTTGTGAGGTTCATTTATTACTATTTGGACTCATATATCTTCCCAAAGGGACAATTACAAAGAAGCACACAATTGAATACGGTCAATCCATAAAGGCACACACATGTTTGCGGGGGGTCTAATGTAAACAAAAAGAAACTTCTTGATATTTTCTTCCTAACACACTTTCCATATCTACATACTCTTTAAGAATCCAAAAATATTTCCATTTTTGTTCTCTTCTCTCTGATCTGATCATTTTATTAAACTACCATTTGTTGACTGTCTTTATAAATCATACGCACTTTATAACTAGTGTCTGATCTATTTACAACAACACTACAAAGTAGCTTGTATTTGTTTTCAAGGGCTGCTGTAACAATGTACCACTGACCAGGTGGCTTCAGCAACAGAAATTTATTTTCTCATATTCTAGAGGCTGGAAGTCCAAGATCAAGGTGTCAGCATGGTTGGTTCCTTTTGAGAGATGTGAGGGTAGGAATTATTCCAGGCCTCTCTCCCTGGCTTGTAGACAGCCATCTTTTTTCCTACATCTTTATGATACCTTCGCTCTGTCCATGTCTATGTCTACATTTCCTCTTCTTATTAGGACGCTAGTCACATTGGGTTAGAGCTTGCCCTAATGATTTCATTTTAACTTAAGTACAGTCTGATGATTTCATTTTAACTTAAGTACAGTCTGTAAAGACGCTGCCTCTAAATACAGTCACATTTTGGGGTCCTGCGGTTAGGATTTCAACGTATAAATTTGAGCAGTGAGGTCACACAATTCAACCCGTAACATAGGTATTACATTCTCACTTTATAGATGAGAAAACGTAGGCTTAGAAAGGCCAAGGCCAAAACAATAGTAAGTTGTGAAATGACTACCCTTCTGGGTCTGTCTGATTCCCAAGATAATCTGCCCACCCAAAATTGCTCCCTAACCCTGACCTCATCTCATGCCATATCCCATCCTCCTCATCCCTGGCCTCACTAATAGTATTGCTAATGAAGCAATCCAGAAAAATGCTTTTTCCACTAGAGGCAAGGAGAAATATAAACAAAGACACACTGAAAGCTTTTATTCAGTATCTGCTTTGTATGGGATGGTAATAAGCATCTTAGTAACAGAATATGAGAACTTGACCTTGCAATTTAGGAGCTTTTGACAAATGACGGACAACACCAAAGCAAACACCTTCAAAAGATAAACAGCCAACTCTGAATAACTATCTCTGTTAACTAAATAATGAAAGGCTTTACATTAAACACCAGTAAAGAGATAAGCAGAGCCGGAAGGAAGTGAAGGGTGTTTCATATCTAGATCAGGCTGGTCTGTAGGAAGTCTTCATCTCTCTTCCTATTATTCAAGAACAACTGTGGGAGGAGTTTCAAAAAGCTCAGAAAACAGCTCAGTTTTTCTTCAATTCATTTTTAAAGACCATTATAGCATTTCAATATTTTTGTTCACTTTCAGCAATGTGTTACTATTATAAATTCTGTAAACATGCTTTTAAGCAAAATTGTGTATTCAGAGAAAATTGTAATTACTTAAATCATAAAAAAACAAAGTGTAACATCAACTCTTCTGAAAGTGTGGGTTTATATTAAAACATAATTAGCTGAAGAGACATCTTGCTAAGTTTTTTAGTCATTTAAGAGCAAACCAGAAGAAATCTGCAATATTCGTACCAATACATAAACTCTAGAAAGCCATCATTCTGAGCATGATTGGTATATAATTAACATCTCTGTAATGATTAAAACGTTTGTTCCTAGGATGCAACATAAGCCACAGCTTTCTGGCAGAAGTTGGCTTTAACTGGTGTTTGCATAATAATCAAATGTTAGTTCATATTTATATCAGAAGTTAAATTGGACAAAATTAGAAACTAATTGATCACATATCTCAACTTTAGTCATGAATATTGTGGACCCAAAATATCTCCACAGATTTATGCATACAAGTTATGGGGAGCCACAGCAAGTCAATCTTTTAAAATTGTCCCAATGAGATACTTATATTGGAAACCCTAATTTCAGCTTCTGTTTTTGGAACAATGAACTTGGATACAGCTGTCCCTTAGTATATACAGGTGATTGGTTCCAGGACTTCCCATTTACCCCAAAATCTATACATACTCACGTCTTGCAGTTGGCCTTGTGGAACCTGCATATATGAAAAGTCAGTCCTCTGTACATGAGGGTTTTACGCCCTAAGAATATTGTATTTTCCATCTGCATTTGGTATAAGTAGATTCAAATCTGTGTTGTTCAAAGGTCAACTGTACTGTTTTTGCTCTTTTCCTTCATAAAGAATTGTCAAGAGGTAAGCATTATTGGTCCAAGACAAAATCATTACTGAACAATAAGAATTTATTGTAATGCAGAACTTGTCAAGGAAACACACACACACATACACAAATCCACACCCACTTTCATGCATTGAAACAGAGAAAATGGCCTCAAGCTCAGGTATTTAAAATAATATGATACACAAATATGGACTATTAAAAAATTACAGAAACACAGGTATAGAAGCCATCTTTTCCATTTCTCTGGGTGGGACTATATCCAGTGAAAATTTCAGCCCATTAAGAGGCCTAACAATGGGTTCTTATCTCTGGAAACCATAGTGCTGCCCTCAAACAGTAATATATTTTTGCCATTTCTCCTAATTCCACTGAAAAGCAGAATGACACAATTCCAATGAATATGTAAATAATTACTAAGCAGCAGATAATTATGCCCAAATCAATAGCCGGACAGCTGGGTTACTCTATGTTAAAACCCAGGCAATTCAATGAAATCTCCCCTAAGGAATATTCTCAGTTGTTATGGTGAATTTTGCTGTTACTTTTGCATTTTGATTGATTAATACACAATGCACCTTGGCATCCTTTCTATTTGGAATGCAAAATGCTAGTAACACATGAGAAGACACAGTAGAATTCTCCTACTATTTCTTAATGGAATTTTGCTTTAATCTTTCAGAAACACAGCAGAAATTTGAAATTCCTTCACTTCAATAATCTAAAAATAATATGATAGCCTAAACTAAGATGACTATTTAAATGGATAGGTGCATCAGTAATTTTCTAGTAAATCCTTTCCTTTGTAATATAGCAAGAAGTTGATGGTAATGCTTGGAGATTTATAAATCTGACACTATGAAGAATACAGTTAACTTTAGTGATATCTATATTAGTTCTGTATGCATTCATGGAAAACACTCAACATATTCTCTACTGAGAAAGTATATGGTATTTACTTTCAGAGGGAATGTTTTTTACACAGGAGAAGAAAAATGAGAAGGACATCCAGAACATTAAGACATAAGTCATTGGACAGCAGAGAAATCCTGTTCCTACTCCAGTTTCCCTACTGTCTTGTAAGGTTTGCCTCTACATTACAGGTCTAGTGGGGAGAATTCTAACATCTTTTAGACACAAGTGTTCCAATCTTTCCCTTCTAAATCACTGCTCACAATTTCCATCTCACTTTCTCAGCGCTGACAGTCATACTTACTGATGACAAAATGTGGCATTTCATACTGGATGCCTCGTGGGAATGACAAGTTCAAGTTTAACTGATGTGCCATCTCAACCAGACTGGTAACGTGATTCGGGGAGATGGCCTGAGCTTGCTCAGCTGATCCCCAAGGAGGAAGAGGACAGCTTCAACAAAGTGCCTTTGTCACCACTACACATTTCCATTTCATCCAAAAAAAAAAAATGACTTCCTTCCCTCACTGTTGGCTACCATGGAACTGATGTCTTTTGATCTTCATTATTGTCAAGCTAAGCTTAAGGGATCTGAGTATCTCTTTTCCAAAGCCATCATCACACAAGAAAACAATATATTCTTCCTCCAACCTTCCTCACTCCGTACCCCACAATCTGTTCTTTGTTTGGATTTTCATTGACACTATAATTTGTAATTGCCCACAAATTAACTATAGAATTTAAACTCCTCTTCTAGGATTCCTAGAGTAGTCCAATCTATTTTGCATCAGTTTCTATTGACATAAGTATTTACATGTAATTTTTTCATTAATGAGATGATGAGTGAAGAACATAATTTAATGGAATCACGCCTAATAAAATGAGAAGGGTTTGGACAATAATCAGAGGTAGGGATTTTATTTTCAAGAAAATTAAATGTTTAGAGTTTCTGTATACCTCTTTTTTATAGACCAGATTCTTTCCTATCTCATGATTCCTCTTGAAAAATATTAAAACTGAGCTGTTCCTGAAGAGTTGAAAATAATGTAGACTTTCAATGTACACATAGCTATGTTTTCAGATGTTGGATTTTCAAAGGAAATTTACATCTTTTTACATCATCATTGCCCATGTAATGTTTTCTGCTTCAACCTCATCATGATGAAGACAGGTATGCTCATGTGAAATGCACTTATTCTTCCACAGCATCTTTAAATTGTACCAGTTAAAAATTTTGCTTGGATATTTTTGGCCATCTTTAGCTTAGAGAAAGGAGATTGTGATTTGGACTTTGTGGTTCATATCTCTTGCCCACCCACATCTTACAAATAAAACAAGGCCAGAACAACCAGACAAAATGTAAATCTAGGTCATTGTGCTCTATGGTTTTGCTTGATAAAAGTACTTATGTGTGGAAATAGGATAATGGTTTTTGTTTTGTTTTGCTTTGTTTTTGAGTCAAGGTCTTGCTTTGTTGTCCAGGCTGGAGTGCAGTGACATGATAACAGTTTATTGTAGTCTCCATCTCCTGAGCTCAGACAATCTTTCTACCTCAGCTTCCCAAGTAGCTGGGACTACAGTTGTATGCCATTGTGCCTGGCTAATTTTTATTTTTTTGTAGAGATGAGGCATGGCTATGTTGCCCAGGCTGGTCTTGAACTCCTGGGCTCAGGCAATCTTTCTACCTTGGCTTCCCAAAGTGATTAGATTACACAGTGAGCCACTGTGTCTGGACAGAGAAGAAAGAAGGAAGGAAGGAAGGAAGAAAGAAGAAAAGAGGGAGGGAGAGAGGGAGGGAGGGATATTATTAAAACCAAGTCTAAAATTAAACACTCAAAGCAATAGGGAATCAGCAAAGGTGCTGTAACCAATTGTGAGTAGAAAGACAACGCTCAAAGAATCAAAGCTTGCTTGAAGGTCCTTCCTGAGTTTCCCACCTTCAATTTCTGGATAGTTGGCCAAAGGGAACAGGATCCCTAGTTCTTAGTAATCAAATAGAATCCAAGATGGGAAAGATTTGTATGTAGATTTTCTGGGAAACACACAGAGATTGAGAGAGAGAGAGAGAGAGAGAGAGAGAGAGAGAGAGAGAGAGAGAGAGAGAGAGAGAGAGAGAGGAAGGCGGGGGAGGGGGGAGAGACAGACACTATACAATGTTTCCAACCCTTAAAATATCAGAGACCAACAACTTTATTGGTCCATCATTAATGAGGCCACTTAACGGTACAAAATTAGGAGCACTCAGCACAATCAACAGCAAGAAAGCCTGTACCCAACTGAACTTGTGATACTATACATAAAACATCTGACCACAAAATCGTGGATTTTTCCCTGTCATTTGTACCTGAACTCCTAAATGTCTCCTTCACCCACCATAATTTTCATTAGCATGCTTTATTCCTAACTCTGTAGAACATCTTTTGTCACCAAAGTATCTATTGTCTCTCTCCCATAAATCAGTTCAAACATATGTCACCTCTTATCTATTATTCTGGTCTTGCTCTATTGCTCAACAACCTCCCCAGATGCTCCATAGACTCTCATCTAGGGTTTCAAAATTTTGCACAAGTGAATCTTACCTGGAGGGTCCCTTCCTGTTTTCCATTCTTTAAATAGGTTCCTCAAGTCAGGTCTAGGCATGGGCCACCACGACTGGCCCTATTTATCTTTTAAATAAGTTTCTATTTTCTACCTCTCAAGCTCTATTTTACCCAAAGCCAGCATGGAAGATCAGCTTGTTTTTTGACAAACATATCCAGAGACATTTTAGTTTGATACCTAAAAATATACAATTGTAGCAAGAGATTATATCCAAAATAAAA
>CAUYQG010090406.1:0-12855 GCA_963574415.1 Tarsius wallacei | reverse complement strand
ATTTTATTTTTTGATGGATTTTTTTTTTCAGTTGGAGTCTCACTCTGTCGCCCAGACTGGAGTGCAGTGGCCGCTCCCGGCCGCCGCAGCCTCGACCTGCTGGGCTCCGGCGATCCTTCCACCTCAGCCTTCCAAGTAGCTGGAACTACAGGCACACACTACCACGCCCGGCTAATTTTTTTGATTTATTGTAGAGATGAGGTCCCGCCAAGTTGCCCAGGCTAAACCGCAGATATCAGTAAACTTCCTTCTAAATACCTCAACATACTTATTACTAACCAGAAATGAATATTTATTTTTTCTCACTGAGGCAAAATATACATATAATAATGTGCATAAATATTAATGGTGCATTCTCTATGCTTTCAAAAATACAAATACTCATCCAAGAGAAAGAAATAGATTACACTGTTTGATGTGAGGAACAGCAATTATGTGCACATATGGAAGGGAAGGCATTAAAGGAATAAATCTTTGAAGATTATCTGTCAATCACAAAGATGTTGATCCAGACCCCTGACTTTATTATAAGATGAATTAGCAAACCCTGTATCTAGCTACTTTTCAACTTTTTATGCAAAAAACTGTAAAAATCTTCCTGTTTGTGCGAATTATATTTGCATATTCTCATAGGTGAAGCTGAAGACACCTTAATTGATACATGAGTTTTTATCCGTTGTGCGTTAATGAGTTTCAAATAAGTATCTTCAGACCAGACCTCTATTCTGAACTCTAGATCTGTATGTAATATATTAGATAATTCAACGTTGAGATGACAGTCAGCTGTCCATTTAAGAAATCTACTTTGTTGAATCTCTGTAATGGATTTTTGAGTAGCTTTGCTGCACTGGGGACTATTCTAGATACAATACTGGCAAACCAAACTGGAGAAGACAGCAATCAACAAATACCTAATGTCATTTCAGATGATGATACAAGGCTACCCTTTAGTTAATAGAAGGGAGAATAAATTGTGAAGGGGGAGGTGATTAGAGGAAAGAGAGTAAAGGGTTGACATCACATGAGATGATTAGGGAAATACTCTGGGGAGGCGACATTGATCTAGAGCTTGAATAATAAGTATCAGTCAGTCATAAAAATATCTCAGAAAATGATGGACTCGTCAGAGAAAACAAAAAATGCGGGTATTATGGGATAAGAAAGAGCTTGACATATTTTGTGTATATATTTCCTTTACTTCAATCTTTGCTTTTCCTGCCTTAACTTAAATCTTAATCAGCTCTTGCCAAGATTAATTAAAATACCTCCTACCTCATTTCTTTGTTTCCAGGTCCAGCCCCTTTTAATTCAAATTCATCTCTTCTGCTAGAATGGTCTTTTATAAAATGTCAATCTAATCATGTTACCTTTTTTGCTTGAAATCGTTTAATGGATACTCGTTGCCTTTAGAATAGAATCAAAAACTCTCAGGACAGCATAGAAAGCCCTATAAGATCTATAATGTCCTGTAATCCCGCGCCTTGGGAGGATGAGGTGAGTGGATTGCCTGAGCCCGCGGGTTCGAGACCCGCCTGGGCAGGCGAAACCTCATCTCTACAATAAATAAATAAATAAATAATTAGCCGGGAGTGGTAGCGCACGCCTGTAATTCCGGCTACTCGGAAGGCTGAGGTGGAAGGACTGCCGGAGCCCAGTGGGTCGAGGCTGTGGTGTACGGGAGCGGCACTGCACTCCAGTCTGGGCGATCAAGTGGGACTCCAACTAAATAAAAAAAAAAAAAAAAAAAAAGATCTACAATGTCTACATGCAAAGATTTGGTTCTTGCCATTCCCCCACCAACATCCCCTCTCTATGCTAAAGCCATAAACAACCACTAAATTCCTAGTTTGTGTCACACTTTCTAATTATGCCTGTGCACATATTGCTTTTTCAAACTGGAAAGTGTGCCTTCACTCCATCCCCTTTTTACTCAACTATCTTTTTCTAGACTTTGCAGACTCAGCCCTATATTATCTATCCTAGGAAACTTTCCCTGGCACACATTCATTCTGGGCTAATTGTTCCTTCTCTGAGATTCCATTGCATTTGATAACATCTTCTGATAGGATACTTATCACACAATATTGCACATGTCTGCTTATTTACCTTCCCCACTGATGTTTGGATAGCTTGAAGGCAAAGAACTTTTATCTCTTAATCTACAGAATCTATCAAAATGTCCAAAAACAGAGAATATGTATTTAGTAAATATACATTGAAATGTTATTTTTGCATAAAGTGAATGTACTTGCAGAACTCTAGAAACATTTCATACAAATAATAGTAAAAAAAGACATTTATAAAGGCAATGCTGCATAGTGAAAGTAGCATTTGAGTCAGACTTGTCTGAGTAATAGTGCATACTTAGCCAATTAATAGCTGTTATATGAAAGAAACTGTTTAATTGCTGTGTGCCTGTTTTCTTATTTATAAAATAGCAATAATAAAACATCTTAAGAGTTGTACAGATATAGATTGCAAATAATATGATAAAATAGTTATTGGAGAGCATATGATTTAGTATTTGCTAAAAGCTTCACAATCTTACTCCTTAATAACTATACCAACTCATACGTACTAGGTATTCAAGAGGATTCAGTCATGATACTAAGCCATTAGTCATGATACTAAATTTCCCCATGAAGGAACTTAGACTTAATTTCCCCATGATCACCTAGTTAGTAAGTGGCAGAGTCTGGTTTCTGCCTGTTTTTCTTTACCTATCAACTACAGGTTCTCTTTTCCTATGTCCATCAAATTTTCCTGTCTTATAAATACGTTTCAATCCAAAACTTAATTCTATAAAGATAATTTTTTAAAAAATAGATTCTCACTCGTCTCTCAATCCTCTGAATTTTATTATGTTGCATATGCCACAGTAACAATCAACTATATATTCTCTTGCATTGTTTCTGTGATGTTTACCTGAGAGAAGCATAGGTTTAAAGGGAACGTGAGTGAAAGAGTAAACTGAAGCGTGGTGAGCTGGTGCCAGTGCCAGTGCCAGTGCCATAGGAATAATGCAAAATTGCAACCAAGTTGTTGTACCCAAAGTCCTGTATCCGAGAGACCACCAGAGAGCCAGCTCTGATGCAAACACACGAGGATCTTTATTCAGGCTCGAGTCTGGGCTCATGTCCGTAACCAGCCCAGCAGCACTGGAACGAGAGCCCTGACCCAGTAAAGCAGGCAGCTTTTATACACAATTGCGAGGGAGTGGAGGGGTTTTACAAACTTGTTCATACAGGATTGGGTAGGACGGCATAAACTTGATTACACAGATGCTGATTGGTTGGTTTGCATCTGGTGTGTGCGGGCGTGGGCTTTGGCTGACCATGATTAACTATTAACGGTCAAGCAGGCAGAGTGGAATTTATTAAGCCATCTGGAATGCTAGTTTGCTAGGGGAACCCATGAACATGTTTTATGAGATGTGCGGAGCCTGTCCCTGCCTGGCCCTTAATGGCTAGGGTGGTTAGTGTGGAGGCATCTGGAATGCTAGATAAGGTTTACACAGTCACTGTGACTGTGCGCAAGCTGGGTCTTGGGCTCGAAAAGCATGTAAGCATTTAAGCAGGTTTGCAACATCACCATTTGGTAAGCAATTTGAGGGTCCCTAAGCCGCTAATGGGGTTTATGTTTTAAGTACAAACACTGTGACCAGTTTAAACATTTTGGTTTTTTTTGTTTTTTTTTGTTTTATTTTATTTTATTTTAATTATGTTGTTGTGGGGTACAGTTAGGGGTTAGGCATACAAAAGTATTTCGTTCAGGTACCCTTGTTGATAAGAGGTGTCTCCCCATCCTCAGATAGATACCCACCACCATTAATCCCCTCCCCCTCACCCTCCCCCCCCTCCCCCCCAGTTCCCCACCACAGTCAGACATTTTCTTGTGGTAATACGTTGGATGATCAAGGTCTACTATATGAGTGAGAACATGTGATACTTAGTCTTTTGTTTTTGTGAGAGGTCACTCAGTATTATGGACTCTGCTAATGTTAATCATTATTTGCAGCTGCTCCACAGTGCTGACATCACCATCTCAGCTCCATATCAGAGCATCAGGCATTAGATTATCATAAGGAGCATGCAACCTAGATTCCTTACATGCGCAGTCCACAATATGGTTCGCTCTCCTATGAAAATCCAGTGCTGTGACTGATCCGACAGAAGGCGAATCTCAGGTGGCAATGTGAGTGATGGGGAGCAGCTCTAAATGCAGATGAAGCTTCACTTGCTTGCCTGTTGCTCTCCTCCTACTGTGAGGCCTGATTCCTAACAGGTCACAAACCAATACTCGACCATGGAATGGGGGTTGAGGACTCCTGGTCTAGCTGACCTGGAGGAAGAAAAATAACCAACTCTAGCCTTCCACATTAGAGAAGTAAAATATTCAACTCCAATCCACTACAGCCTTTCATATGGGAAAAGGGAAATACTCAACTCCAGCCCACTTTAGTCATCCTGTTCCACCTAATGGGGTGGGGTGGAAAATGACTAGTAATTATAAAGTTCATACTGAAGCAACCCTAAAAACTGACCAAAAATGTAAAACAGAGACTTAATCATAGGGTTATGGAATTCTTTCTCTCACCCCCAAAACACCTCACTACCACATTACTAAAGACCCATTTACAACAGTCGCTTTTACCTGATACATAATATCTGACTATCAAGAAAAAAATACAAGACATACTAAAAAGCAAAAAACACAATTTTAGGAAAAAAACAAGTATCAGAACCAGACATGACAAAGACGTTGGAATTATCAGATTGGAAATTTAAAACAACATTGTTTAATGGGTAAAATAGAGAGCTTGCAAGAACAGATGGACAGTGTAAGCAGAGAGAAATTCTAACAGACTAAAAATGAAATGCCAGAGATAAGAAACTGTAACTGAAATAAATAATACCTTTGATGGGCTTATTAGAAGATTGCACATGGTTGAGAAAAGCATCCCTGAGCTTCAGCCATACCTCAATAGAAACATTCAAAACTAGAAAGCAAAAAGAATAAAGACTAAAATAAGAGAACAGAATATAAAAGAACTATGAGACAACTACAAAAGCTGTAACAAACAGATAATAAAAATACCAGAAGGAGAGAGAAGAGAAAAAAAAAACAAGAAAAATTGTAACAATAATGGCTGAGAATATGCCCAAATTAATATCAGACACCAAAGCAAAGACCCAGGAAGCTCAGAGAACATAAAGCAGATTAAATGCCAAAATAGCTGTACCTAGGCCCATAATTTTCAAACTCCTGAAAATCAAAGACCTGCTAAAAACAAAACAAAACAAAAATGTGAAAGAAGCCAGAGAAACAAAACATCTTACCCAAAGAGGAACCAAGGTAAGAATTATGTCTGACTTTTCAGACACCATGCAAACAAGAAGAGAGTGGAATAAAATATATTAAGTGTTGTAAGAAAAAACTCACTAAACTAGAATTTTGTACCCTGCAAAATGTCATTCCAATGTCAAGGAGAAATAAATAATTTCTCAGGCAAACAAAAAGGGATAACAGTTGTTACCAATACTTCTATACTGAAATATTAAAAAGAAGTTCCTTAGAGAGAAAGACAATAATATAGGTCAAAAACTCAGATCCCCATAAAGAAAGGAAGAGCATTGAAGAGAAAATAAGTAAAGGTAAAGTAAAAACTTTTATTTTTCTTATTCTTAATTAGTCTAATAGATAACAGTTTATTCAAAATAATAATGGTAACAATGTATTTGATAATGTACTTATCTTGTGTATATATGTATATATACACATGCATGTATATATACACACTTAATATGCTTACATATAAGTGAAATGAATGACAGCAATGACATAAGAAACCAGAGGGAGGAGTTAGAATTATTGTTATTATAAGGTGAATACCTGTGAAGCAGAATGAAGTTACTTGAAATGTATATTTGAAATGTATATTTGAAATGTACATACTTTGACAAAAGCTCTACCAACAACCAATGGGGAGAGGATAACCTATTCAGTAGATGGTGCTTGGAAAACTGGCTGAACACATGCAGAAGAATGAAACAGGCCCCCTACCTATCACCATACACAAAAATCCACTCCCAATGGATAAAAGACCTAAATGTAAAACCTAAATTCAAGAGACACCATTACGGAAATTAGAATAGGCAACCAATTCCTGATCAAAACCCCCAAAGCCCATGCAATAAGAGAGAAGATAAACAAGTGCAAAACAAACCATAAAGAGAGTTGGGAGACAGTCCACAGAATGTAAAAAAAATAAAAATAAAAAAAATTGCCAACTGCATATCTGACAAAGGCCTAATATCCAGGATCTACAAGGAACTCAAACGTGCCGAAAGGAAGAAAATAAACAACCCCATTAAAAAGTGGGCAAAAGACATGAATAGATACATCTCAAAAGAAGACATAAGGGCAGTCAACAAACACATGAAAAAGTGCTCAGCCTCACTAATCATCAGAGAAAATCATCAAATGGAAATCACATTGAGATACCACCTAACCCCAGTAAGAATGGCCATCATTAATAAAACAAAAAACAACAGATGCTGATAAGGATGTGGGGAAAAGGGAAGGCTTCTACACTGCTAGTTTGGTGTGAATGCAAACTAGTTTGACCTCTGTGGAAAACAGTGTGGCGATTCCCAAAAGAATTAGAAATTGACCTTTCATAGGACCCAACATTCCTCCTTCTGGAAATATACCTGGAGGGTCTTAGATCACTCTACAAAAAAATACCTGCACATGCATGTTTAATGAAGCACTATTCACAATAACAAAAACATGGAACTAACCATGCTGCCCATCAAAACTGGACTGGATAAGAAAATGTGGTATATATCCAATGGAATATTATGCAACCATAAAGAAATACAAAATTATGGACTTCTCAGCAACTTGGATGGATTTAGAGTCTTAATACTTAGTGACTTATCACAGAAACAAAGAACTGAGTACCATATGTTCTCACTCATAAGTGGACCCTGAATATTTACCATAATACTATAAGAAGGACATTGGCAGTAGCTAGAAACTGCCAGGGGAGGGTCGGGGTGGGGGGGCACATAACATCAATAAGGATGCCTGTATGATAACTACATGTATCTCTAACCCTGAAGTGTACCCCACATCTTTAAAATAAAAAATAAAATAAACACATATTGCAAACTCTAGGACAACCACTAAACATCACGGAAAAAGACATATAACTGATATATTTTTAATAAGCGAGAAAATGGATTCTTACAAAATACTCAAAATAACAAAAGGCAGAAAACGAGTAAAGGACAAAATAGGAATAAGGAACAGGAGCAACAAGTAGAAAACAATAACAAATATGGCAGATATTAATCAAACTATACCAACAATTACTTTCAATATCAACAACTTAAGTGCACCAATTAAGACAAATTGTCAGAGTGGGTCAGAAAACAAGACCCAACTATATGTTGCTTACAACAAACTCACTTTCACTGTAGACACATGCAATTTAAAGTAAATAGAGAAAAACGTACCATGCTAACACTAATCAAAAGTAAGCAGAAGGCAAAAGTAGCTATATTAATTTCAGACAGAGCATACCTCGAAGCATGGAAAGCTATTAGGAATAAAGAAGGGCATTGTATAATGAAAAAGGGGTCAATTCTCTAACAGACATAACAATTTTTAATGTGTATGTGCCTAGCAACACAATGTCAAACTGTGTAATGCAAACATTGATAGGACTACAAGAAGAAATAGCTGAATTCACCATAATAGTTGGAGACTTCAATACTCTTTTATCAGAAATTGACGGATTCAGCAGGCAGAAAATCAGTAAAGTCATAGTTGAACTCCAGAACACTATGAATCAACTGGATGTAATCGACATCTCTAGACTACTTTATTCAACAACCAAATACACATTCTTCTCAAACTCACATGGAACATTCATTAAGGTAAACCACATTCTTGGTTATAAAACACATCCCAACTAATTTACAATGATAGTAAAAAAACATACACTATCTGCTTTCAGATCACAATAGAATTAAACTAGAAATTAGTAACAGAAAGATAACTAAAAACCTCAAAGTACATGGAGATTTAGAAACACACTTCTGAATGACATTATTTATAATTAAAATAAGAAATCTCAATGGAGTCTACAATTTTGGACTAAATAAAAATGAAAGCAAAACTTATCAAAATGTGTGAAATTCAGTGAAAATGGTGCTTAGAGGAAAATGTATAGCATTGAGTGTATATATTAAAAGCAAAGACATATTTAAAAATCAATATTCTGTTTCTACTTTAGGATACTAGAAAAAGGAAAGCAGATTAAATCCAAAGTAAGCAGAGGAATATAATAACAAAAAATAGAACAAAAATCAGTGAAATTGAAAACATGAAATCAATAGAGAAAATCAATGAAGCCAAAAGTTGATTTTTTGAAAAGATCAATAAAAGCAAGAAGCCTCTAGCCAGGCTAGCTATGAAAAAAAGGGAGAGGATGCAAATTGATGATACCAGAAATTAAATAAGAATATTACTATAGATTATGGGTATTAAATAAAAAAGAAAGGAATATTATGAACAACTCTGAACTCACAAATATGATGACCTACATCTAGTGGACCTTGAAAGACATAATCTGCCAAAACTCACACAGGAGTAAATAAACAATTTGAATAGGTCTGTCTATCAATCTATCCATCCATCCATCCATATATATTTAATTTTTAAAAATCTTCTAAAACAGAAAAAACCAGACCCAGATAGTTTCATTGGAAAATTCAATCAAACACTTAAGGAAGAAATTATACTAATTTTCTATAATCTGTTTCAGAAAATATTAGCATAAAAAGTACTTCTTAACTTCTAAGAGGTCAGTGTTACCCTGATACTAAAACCAGACAAAGATATTGCAAAAAAGAAAACTATAGACTTATATGTCTCATGAACATAGATGCAAAAATCATTAATAAAATATTAGCAAATTGAACTCCACATTGTAGAAGAGGAATTATATTGCATATCCAAGTGGTATTTATTCCAGTTATGCAAGTCCTGTTAAACTTTTAATAGTTAATGTAATCCATCACATAAATAGGCTAAAGGACAAAAATCACATGATCATATCAACAGAGGCAGAAAAACATTTGAGAAAATTTAGCACCCATTCAGGACAAAAACTCTCAGGAAACTAGGAATAGAGAGGAACTGTCTCAACATGATAATGTATATCTACATAAAACCTATAGATATCATGTACTTAGTGGTGAAAAATTAGATGCTTTCTCATTAAGATCAAGGGAAAAGATGTCCTCTATCACCAGTCCTTTTCATCATTATACTGATAGCTCTGGCTGATGCAGTAAGACAGGAAAATAAAAAGTTTGTAGATAGCAAAGGAGAAACAAAATGTATGTTTTCACTGATGGCATAATTTTCTAGGTATAAAATCTGAAAAAAATCAACAAAAAATTCCTGGAACTAATATGTCATTATAACAAAGTTGCAGGATACTAGGTTAATATGCAAAAGTTAGTTACTTTCTTATATACAAGCAATAAACAAGTGTAACTTGAAATTAAAAACAAAATACTATTTATATTAGCACCACTAAAAGTTAAATACTTAAGTATATATCTAACACAATTTATACAAAATCTATGAGGCAGACTGCAGAACTCTTGATTAAAGAAATGAAAAAATAACTAACTAAATAAAGAGATATACCATTTCCATGGATATGAAGACTCAATACTATGAAGATGTCAGTTTTCCCCAACATAATTTAGAGATTCAATGTAATCCAAATCAAAATCCCAGTAAGTTATTTTGTGGATATCAAAAATTGACTTTAATGTTTATATGGAGAAGCAAAACACTCAGAATAGTCAATACAGTATTGAAAGAGAAGAACACAGTTGCTATAAATCTATACTAATCAAGTCATTTTGGTATTGACAAAAGAATAGACAAATGGATAAATGGAACAGAATAGGGAGCCCATAAATAGACCCACACTGATGTAGTTAGCTGATCTTTGATAAAGGAACAAAGGCAAAGCAATAAAGCAAATATTATCTTTTCCAAAAATGGTGCTGAAACAACTGGCTGTCCACACACACACAGAATGAATCTAGACAGAACCTTACACCCCACAAAAATGAACTCAAAACTGACTACAGACCTAAATATGAAATACAAAATTATTTGTCTCTTAAAAGATAACATAGGAGAAAACCTAGATGACCTTGGATATGGAAATGACTTTTAGATACTACACCCAAGACATGAAATGCAAAGGAAATAATAGATAAGATAGACTTTATTAAAATTAAAAACTTCTGTTCTGTGAAAGATGCTGCCAAGATAATAGGACAGGCCACAGAATAGGAGAAAATATTTGCAAAAAACATATCTGATAAAGAACTATTATACACAATATACAAAGAGCTTTTAAAACTCAACAAGAAAAAGAATCCCATTTAATACATGGGCCCAAGACCTTAACAGCTCCATCATCGAAATAAAGAAATAAATAAACAGATGGCAAATAAGCATATGAGAAGATGCTTCATATCATATGCCATCAGGGAACTGCAAATTAAAACAACAATGAGATATCACTACACCCTTATTAGAATGGCCAAAATCTGGAACACTGACGACAGCCAATGCTGGCAAAGAGAAGCAAGAGAAACTCCCATTTATTGCTGGTGGAAATGCAAAATAGTACAGCCATTTTAGAAGACAGTTAACTAAGAAAGAAAGAAAGGAAGGAAGGAAGGAAGGAAGGAAGGAAGGAAGGAAGGAAGGAAGAAAGGAAGGAAGGAAGAAAGAAAGAAGGAAAAAAAGAAAGAAAGAAAGAAAGAAAGAAAGAAAGAAAGAAAAACTAAACATACTCTTACACTACATTTCCACAATCCTATTCCTTGGTATTTGTCCAACTGAAGTGAAAACTTATGTCTGCACAAAAACCTGTGCATGGATGTTTAAAGCAGTTTTATTCATTATTGTCAAAACTTGGAAGCAATCAAAATGTTTTTCAGTAGTTAAATGGATAAGTAAAATATGGTACATCCAGTAGTGGAATATTATTCATCACTAAAAAGAAATGAGCTATTAAACTATAAAATCACATGGAGGAAACTGAAATGCATATTACTTAATGAAAGAAGTCAACATGAAAAGGCTACACACTGTAGGATTCCAACTGAAGGACATTCTGGGAAACACAAACTAAGCAGACAGTGAAAGTACCAGTGGCTGACGGGGGTTGAAGATCAGTCAGAAGGAGGAATGAATAGACTGAGCATAGAGATATTTATGGCAGTGAAAATACTCTGTATGAAACTATAATGGTGGATACGTGTCATTATTTATTTGTCCAAAGCCATAAAATGTACAACACCAAGAGTGAACCGTAAACTATGGACTTTGGATGATAATGATGTGTTAATATAAGTTCATCAGTTGTAAGAAATGGGCCACTCTGATGGGAGTGTTGATAATGTTGTAGTCTGTGTATGTGTGGAGATAAAGAGCATGTGAAAAAAGTTCTGTACTTCATTTTCAATTTTAATGTGAATAAAAAACTGATCTAAAATATGTCTTAAAATTCAAAGAAAAAATGCTTTTTCAGACATTAAAAAATTGAGAAATTTACCAGCAAATCTACATTATAAGAAATATTAGCAGGGCTCAGTGGCTCAGCATGTAATCCCGCGCTTTGGGAGGCTGAGGTGAGTGGATTGCCTAAGCCCGCGGGTTCAAGACCCACCTGGACAACTTGGCAAGACCTCATCTCTACAATAAATTAAAAAATTAGCCAGGCGTGGTAGTGCGCTCCTGTAGTTCCGGCTACTTGGAAGGCTGAGGCGGAAGGATTGCTGGAGCCCAGCAGGTCGAGGCTGTGATGGCCGGGAGCATGCCACTGTACTCCAGTCAGGGTGACAGAGTGAGACTCCAACTCAAAAAAAAAAAGAAATATTAAAAGAGGTCTTTTAAGCAGAAGGAAAGCAATACCAGATGAAAATCTGGAGCTAACCCGACGGTTGAAGAACACCATAAATGATAATCACATGGGTATATAAAGATTTTTTCCTATTATTTATTTTTCTTTAAAAACAATAGTCTACTTCAGGCCGGGTGCGGTGGGTCATGCCTGTAGTCCCAGAACTTTAGGAGGCTAAGGTGGGAGGATTTCTTGAGCCCAGAAGTTCTAGACCAGCTTACGCAAGACTTTATCTCAATAACAACAAAAACAATAAAATTAAAAATTAGCCAGGCATGGTGGTGCATACCTGTAGTCTCAGTTACTTGGGAGACTGAAGTGGAAGGATCACCTAAGCTCAGAGGTCAAGGCTATGGGAGCCATGATCACGTCACAGCACTGCAGCCTGGGAGACAGAGTGAGCCCCCAACTCAAAAAAAAAATAGTCTATTTCAAAAACAAATAACATTATAGTATGAGATTTATAAAATGTTGGAAGGAAAATGTGTGGCAACATTACAATAAAAGCAAGCAAGAGATAAATGAAAGTAGGTAACTGTAAGATTGTTATGTGTGAAATGGTATAATATCTCTAGGATATATTATCTATGCAACAAATCAAAGATGTATACTGTAAATGCAAAAGCAGCCACTATCATAAGAAAACAAAGACTTATAGCTAATAAGCCAACAAAGGAGGTAAAACAGAATTATAAGAAATACTCAATTGTTCCAAAATAATGCAGAAAATGGGGGAATAAAGAAACAAAAAATAGATGTATCAGACAAAAAATGAATAGGAAGATGACAGATTTAAAACTAAATGTATCAGCCGGGCTCGGTGGCTCAGCCTGTAATCCCGC
>CAUYQG010090404.1:0-11342 GCA_963574415.1 Tarsius wallacei | reverse complement strand
TGAGTTGGAGTCTCACTTTGTCGCCCAGACTGGAGTGCAGTGGCCACTCCCGGCCACCGCAGCCTCGACCTGCTGGGCTCCGGCGATCCTTCCGCCTCAGCCTTCCAAGTAGCTGGAACTACAGGCGCGCGCTACCACGCCCATCTAATTTTTGATTTATTGTAGAGATGCCAAGTTGCCCAGGCGGGTCTCGAACCCGCGGGCTCAGGCAATCCACTCCCCTCAGCCTCCCAAAGCACTGGATTACAGGCTGAGCCACCGAGCCCGGCCTCCCTGCTCTCTTGATGGTGAGTTCCTTATAGATCCTAGATGTTAGGCCTTTGTCAGATATACAGTTGGCAAATAATTTTTCCCATCCTGTGGGCTGTCTCCCTGCTCTCTTGATGGTTTCTTTTGCTTTGCAGAAGCTTGTCAATTTGATGAGGTCCCACTTGTCTATCTTATGGTATGGGCACTTATGGTTCTGATCAGGAATTGGTTGCCAGTTCCAATTTCCATAAGGGTGTCTCCTGCGTTTTCTAAGATTCTTATAGTTTGAGATTTTACGTTTAGATCTTTGATCCATTTAGAGTTAATTCTTGTGCGTGGTGATAAGTAAGGGTCCTGTTTCAATCTTCTGCATGTGGTCAGCCAGTTTTCCCAGCACCATTTACTGAATAGGTTCTCCTCTCCCCAGTGGTTGTTGTTGGAGGCTTTGTCAAAGATGAGTTGGTTGAGGAATTGAGGCTTTGCTTCTGGAATCTCTATCCTATTCCATTGGTCTATGTGCCTGTTCTTGTACCAGTACCAGGCTGTTTTGATTACTGTAGCCTTATAGTAAAGTTTGAAGTCTGAAAGTGTGATATCTCCTGCTTGTTTCTTTTGGTAAGGATTGTTTGGGCTATTCGTGGTCGTTTATGTCTCCATATGAATTTCTGTATTGTCATCTCCAGGTCTGAGAGGAATGATGTTGGTAACTTAATGGGTATTGCGTTGAATCTGTAGATTGCCTTTGGTAGGATGGACATCTTAACAATGTTGATTCTTCCTATCCATGAGCATGGAATATTTTTCCATTTGTTTGTGTCTTCTTGGATTTCTTTAAGCAGTGTTTTTAAATTCTCATTGTAAAGGTCTTTCACTTCTCTGGTTAGGAAGATGTCAAGGTATTTCATTTTTTTGGTGGCTATTGTGAATGGGATTGTGATTTTTATTTGGGTCTCTGCTGCTTGTTGTTGGTGTATAGGAATACAACTGTCTTTTGCACATTATTTTGTACCCTGAGACTTTACCAGAGTCTTTTCATCAGTGCAAGGAGGTTTTTGACCAATTCTCTTGGATTTTCAAGGTATAGGATCATATCATCAGCAAAGAGGGATAACTTGACTTTCTCTTTTTCTCTCATAATTCTTTTTTTTGTTTGTTTTTTTGTTTTAATGTCATTTATTTATTTAACTTATTTTTTATTTTAAAATTGTGGGGTACAGTTAAGGGTTAGGTATACAAATATGCATCGTTCAGGCACCCTGTTGATAAGGGGTGTCTCCCACCTCTCATAATTCTTTAGGCCAGGAATCTGGGCAGTGCTTGATTGGGGTCATTCCGTTGGATTCATTCAGCTGCTGGTTTTTCTGGCTTGGACCATCCCAAACTCCACTCACATGTTTGTCATCTTGGTTCTCACCCATATGGCCTTTCTCTGTCTGGGTAGCTAGCCTTGGCTTCCTCATAGTATAGAAGTCCCAGAATTGTCAAACTTCACCCACGATTTTGGGAATGATGAAAGTTCAGCATTCCAGCATCACGTTCCCCACATAACATTGATCAATGTCAGTTATAGCACTAGTCCAGTGTCAAGGGAAGGGGACACCAACACCACACTTTTTGGGAGGAATGGGAAAGAAGCATGGCCATATTTAATCCACCACATGCAAAGCCTACTTCATGGGCATCTGGCTTGTCTAGTAGCACAGAGTCCCATACTCAGGAGGACCTTACTTGGTTTAGTTTCTTTCATCACTGTGCTTACATTTTGATGATTTTTAAAACAAGGATCCCACATTTTGTTTTTTCACAGAGAACCTCAAATCAGATAGTCATTTCTTACCACAAACATTAACCAGAGAGTTTTTTTAAGTGCTAAACTTATTTTTTGGATGATAACAAAGATTCCCAGGTGGTAAGGAATTTGCGTACATTTCTATATCTAGAAAGTGGCAGACAAAGGTTTCTAACTTCAGATCTTGTATTATTTCCATTACCCTATTTTACCTGTTTTTTGTTATAAGAATCTATATTATTTTCAAAGTATAAAATTAAAATTAAAAAAGTTATTGTATGCCTCTTACTTGCCAATCTAAGAGCTTGTAAATATTTTTGTATGATTTATAATATTTTACCAGTATCTTATAGGGAGTAGAACCCTCTTTCTTTAGAATCCATAGTGGTCTCCACAAAATGATCTAGATTGTTTATGTGGTGATGTCTCAATGCCTGGATCAAAATCTGTGATTTGTGAAGTAGCAACTCTGATGTTACCAGATTTTTATTTCTTGTCTAATCCGTAAAGTGAAAGCCATGCTAAGCACAATTCAAATCTTCTGACATAAAATAGAATACATGTTCCCTAAAAACATGATTGACAGGCAGACAAAATATTTCTACTAAGAAGTTCAGATAAAGATATTAAACGATATGTACCATATTGTAAAACTCTTGGTATTTTTAAAACAACAGTGTAGGTTTCTATGTTATCACCTCTATCTCATGGTTCAACTCATTCTCAGTGATAAGACATGGAATGATCTGTTTGTGTTAGACAAATCACATATCTACGTGTACATCCCTTAAGATATTTTCCTCATGGGTCATTATAGAAGCAGGCATTGCTAACTAATGAGTTTAGTACCAATATATCTTATGAATTTACATGTGATTTGAAGCTAGTCATTTTAAAAATTTTATATTTATGACATTCGTATGTGACAGAGGTTTGTGACCATGGCCACACACCAAAAAAAATTACTGCAAAATAACTGTAGAAAAATTAACTGCCCCCCTTTCCACCCTAATTTTTATACCAGTCTCTGTGCTAGTTAATTTTTGAATTAATTTATTACAATTATATTATTCTAAATAGCACTTTTTAGTGAGAAGATTTATTTTCATTGTGAATTATTTTGGATTAAAGCAGTTCTGTGGGTTTTATTTTCTTCAGTGTAATCTTATTTCTGATAATTTTTAGTGAAATGTATAACCTATATAGTCATTTCCCAACTAGAAATTGAGAGATATATACTGTGAACATTTTACTTTTTAGATATAATCCACTTGAACTAGAACAAGTAAAAAATAATAATAATAATAATTGAGAGATATATACTGTGAACATTTTACTTTTTAGATATAATCCACTTGAACTAGAACAAGTAAAAAAAAAAGTGTATGTGTGTGTGTGTGTGTGTGTTTTGATAAAATATCAAGAACAAAGACATTTTCAACTAAATTTAAAGCATAACCAGAGAACACGTTTTTAGACATATCACAGCTGGAACTAGTCCTGATTTGGCATAATGAATGCCTGAATAGTTGTGCTTTTTTTTTTCTTTTTTACAAAAAGACAAGTCTTTGACATCCTTAAAACTAGCTCAATGACAATGTGGGATACATATCTTGTAGATTAAATCAGTTTTTAAACTCTTTACCTTCTTATGATGGAGTGCACTACTTGTGTAGCTAGTATTCATTATTCCTGTCTCTCTTGATCTTATTTAGATGAAAAAATAAAATGGGATTGATCAAAACAAAACAAAACAAAAACACAAGCAGACAAAAAAACAAAACAAAACACCTCTTTCTTCAAGCTATTGTTTCACATTGGTTGGGCAATAAGATGGAACTGAAATTCCTGGGGGAAAAAAAAACAACCCTTAAAAAGAGACTTTCTCATCTGGAAATGATGCTTTCAGTGCTTCTGCAACTTATACATAATGATAAGAGTTCCAGTAAACATCCTGTGTCTTTGAAGATGGAAACGGGTAATCAGAAAGACGGAAGGATTTCAAGTCTTTCAAGTGTTTTTGGAGCCAGGATACCAGCCCTAGACTGGGTACCTCTGTAATTCTTTTACATAAGGTCATAAACTAATTCATTTAAGGAACTGAAGGCTTTACTACTTTTCTGCTCTACTATCTGTTGGGTACAATTGTCATATTATAAGTTTGTTCTCTCTATGTATCTGAGATTGTTTTGTTTTTACATATTTTCGCTTTTTCTCAGAATTCAAATCACACTCCACATCAATAAAATTAATTACTGTGCTTTAGTTCTATTCAAATTTGCAAATTTTTCTTAGGATATAGTTTATGCAAATAAGTCAGAGGATGTTAATTGCTTGTCCAAGTGGTTTCAACAACACCAGTTAATTGGTATTTCTAGCAATGCACTTTTAGGAACAAGCAGATGCTTCACAAATCTTTGTAGGTTAAATATATCATTATGTTTTAAAAATCTATGTATTTAGGACTTATATATAAAACTCTAAGTTGTAGCTGCTATTTATAAAGAAAAGTGTGTTTGGCTTAAATCTGGATATACAGGTAAAACAATAATGATCAGCCACTGACAGAGCTCTGCTCCCTGAAGAATACAAAGTCTCAGTATTATGCTTTACCCACAGTTCTTCAAAAGATTTTTGATCTTTAGATAAAGAATTTGCTAATACTTTAAAGTTTTAAACTTAAGATCTATAAAGACTTTTCTTTCTCTGAGTCTGATATGTGATAGTTTTACTTAAGCAAGAAAATTCCTGCAATCTCTGGATCAACAACTCATCCCCAGGCATTTTTTGGGTACTAATATTACGATGAGGAAATACAGAAAATGTCTGGAAAGCCTCTCTAAGCATATAACAGAATGAAGGCAAGGAAATGATCTGAAGATTGGGTATTGCATGAAGTCTCACTGAGGAAAATGTAATCCTTTGACTGTCCTCAAAAGGTCTATCTCTGCCCCCTTACAGTTTTGCCTAACTCAAGGTGTAAATCTAATATTACATTCATCATAAAATATGTTCTTAATGGGTCTTCATTCTTCATTCTAATGGTTGCTTTTGCCTTTTTCCTCAAGCCTATTTATTATGTACTGAATTCTGTCTCCCTCTTCCCAAATCATGTGGAATTCCTAACTAAAAATGGGAATGTACTGGGAGACAGAGATTTTAGGAGGTAATTAAGGTTAAATAAGGTAATAAGTATGAGGTCTTAATTCAGTAGGATTGGTGGTCATGTTAGAAGGGTAAAAAAGAGAAAGAGAGAGAGAAAGGAAGAAAGGTGAGGAAGAGGGAGGGAGGAAGAGAGGAGAGAGTTATTTCTCTCCATGTGCAGACACCAAGGAAAGGCCAGTTGAGGACCCAGCAAGAAGGCAGTCATCTGTAAGTCAGCCAGACAGTCCTCATGAGAGCACAACCGTGCTGGCACCCCGATCTCAGACTTACAGTCTCCAGAACTGTGAGAAAATAAATTGGTGTTTAAGACACACAGTCAATGGTATTTTTTAATGACAACCCAAGGCAGGCTAAGACAATGTCTCATTTTAACTTACATCATTTTTTCTTCCCTATTATATTTTAAGTTTTTAGGCATACACTATATTCTTCCTTGTAATTGTCATCATTCAGCTTCTATTGTAGCTACTCTGAGATATGCTTGAGCACATCCATAAATGACTAAAAGAAATTCTCACCTACAGTTACATCTAGACAGGAACATGATACCATAGCACATGGCACTGAAAGAGCTCATGAAAGTCACATAACTAAGCACTCAGATAGTGTTGGTAACTCAAGCATTTTCTTAAGTTAGCTAACAGCTCAGATTGTCCCCTGAAGTGGCACCTACAATGACTGCAGGATATGCACGATAGACAATCATTTCTTATGTTTTCTTCTCCTCTGCAACTATTTCTTAAAATGTATTTCTGGGAATAAACAGACCCTCCAGTTCTGATTTAGTTGTTATGGAGTAAAGCCATGGAATCTTTTTTTTTTTTTTTTAAGAATTTAAACAATGCTGTTCTAGATGACCCAGAGACTCTCTTCTGGGAAAGTTTCTAATTCTTGACTTTCTCATATGACTGATTGTTAGTATCTGAGCATGTCTCAAATTATCTTCATGTCACTTACTGAATAAATACAAAAAATGTTGGAGAAGGGATATATCCTGGCAAGACCCCAGTTGTTAGGAAAGTGGAACTATTTGACAAGATCTCAAACTGAATTACAGTTTCTTATCATTTCAGCTACAAATAAATTCCACCTATGAGCAAACTAGCATAATTCCCTAATAAAATTTTCATCATTCACAACTTTTTTGTAAGAGAAGGTATGATAAATTTAAATTTGAATATATGGGTGAAACAATAATAACCAACTACTGACAGAATTTACTTTTATGAATACAGCACATTTATTCATGTTGCAATTCAACAGAAAAATGAATGAGTAATGTAGACTACTGAAGTTAGATAAAAAATCCTCACAGGAACAAACAGTTTTATTTTAATGAATATAATCAAATATAAACATAATAGTAGGGCTATTTTGACAACTAGAACAATTCTTATTAAAATAACTGCCAGAAATGTGACTCACACTTACTGAATATCTGTTCTATGACAGGTACTAATAGGTGTAGTGCATATATACATATTTACAGCTTTCTCAGTTCAATTCCCAATATTTAGATGAAGAAATTAAAACTCAAGGAGGATACAAAAGTTTTCCAAGACAAGTTATTGACAGAATAAGAAAATAAAACTGGATTTTTCTGATTATAGCGTATTTAGATATTCCTTTACACATGTAGGATATCAATTTCTGTAGAGATGGGCAATGTTTGGTATCTGTGCACTTATATTTCTTTATTTTATAGCCCCAGTTTGTTTTTTTGTTCAGAAGTAGTAATATATTTATGCCACTAGAATTACAGTCACTTAGCCTCATTCAATAAACTATGCATTTTTAAAATGCTCGACTGAGTCCTTTATAATGAAACCATTTCTAGTATAACAAAATCTATGCATCTGATTTTACTCAATGTCTCAATCAAATATAACTGGCCACATAGCAATGTTGATAGAAAATGATAAACAGAAATGTGTGTGTGGTCTGCTCTGAACATCAATAATTTGCTTAAATGGGAGAATTTTAAGATAACCTTTGCTCTAGCATTCTGTACAGTAGGGGCCCATTTGTCCTGTCCTTTGAGCAATACGCTTTACATGAAAACTAGATTAGCCACGAAAGTGATCTTGGTCTCAGATTAGTGTGACTGAAAGTAGAAAGACTCAATTACATGGACATAAGAACTACAACATCCTCCATTCACAGAAGAACTGTATGGAAGAAAAAAGCTTACCATTACCCTTGACAAGGATAAAGAGAGGCTTATTAAATCTGAAGACCATGGCATTACATACTGTCCTAAAGGCAATTGAACATCAATATGTGTGTTCTTCTGGTTGTTATCAATCCAAGCAATTAGAACCACACCCCCAGCCACCACCTGCTGAAATCAAAGAAAATTAAGAGAATGAAAGAAGGGGAAAAGAAGAGAGAGAGAGAAATGAGAACCATAAATCTTCATTTAGCATCATTGATAGGTTCTTGGAAACTGTGACTTTAAGTGAAAAAACATACAGCAAAACCAACTGGTCATAGGCTATTTGATAAAAAACAATAAAGTTCCTATGTCATATTTCTGTTCACAAAAATATTACTAAACTTCTATGTAAAGATAGTAATACTTATAATATTTAACACTAAAATAATGTGAACTACACATACACTTAAACAATTAATAAAAACAAGTAAGATCATTTTTTACCCAATTATTCCATTTTAAGTTTTGAGAGTGCCTGAAGCCTTTCCTAGTGCAAGGTGTGAACTCACCATGGATAGGACATTATCCCATTCCAGAATGCACTAAAACACACCCCCACAATGACTCAGTCTCAGTCAAATCAGACATACCATTCATCTAAAACTCACATCTTTGGAATGTGGGGAAAAAAATAAGAGTCCCCAGAGAAAACCCATGCAGATATAACAAGAACATGCAAACTCTACACAGGCAGTCAACCCAGCAAGGAATGGATTTTTTTCTCCTCAATTTTAAAGGAAATGATATTGAAGGAAACAATGTAATTTTCAGACCTACTGTATTCAGATTTAGAAAAATCACTATCCCAACAAATAAGATGAACTTAATTTTTTCTCTTACTTTTCAAAGTTACTCAGGAATCTGCTTATAACAGAAGAGCTTTTGTGGGGGCTGACAATATTCAACTTGAAAATAGTCACGATATTTGACAGACACCCATATAAGGGTTTGTATTGAAAATAATAGAATATTTGTTTTCAATAGTCATTTTGGGTTGGCTTAATTTCACATGTCCACATAGTTGTAAAGTAGTAGAGATTTAATGAGCATCAGTGACTGCTTTGCACGTTAATGAATTTCTCACTGACACTCCAGATCTTCATGATATTTTCATCACAATAGTAGGTGTGAACATGGATCCAGTTGGCTATGGTAGATATTGTGATTAGATGAGTTTAATTAGTTTTTTTTTATTAGTGATGATTTTCAATCATTGCATTCACTTCTTATGGTCATATACATGTGTGGCCTAAGTAAGATGAAACTTAGAACTACCAAAATATTTACAGTTAATGTGTTTGACCAATAGCCCAGTTCTATGTTGTCCAATGGAATTTCACTCACTTACTTAGAACTCAGTGATTGAGCTTGCATTTTGCATGAGTATATATTTTTTCTCCATGCATTGTTTTGAAATATCATGCATTGATAATCTGGAAAATATTGGTTCAGATCTTTGAATTACAGATGCATTTTATTTACAATATTAGAAAGTCACATTTGTTGACATAACTGATCTTATCATAAAAGTCCTTAAAGATTTGAAAGGAGTCAAGGTCATAGTGGTTAATACAAGTTTTCCAAAATGAAAAATTTTCACTTGAGAGTCAATTTTACCATTGACAAAAATACCATCAGTTGATTTTCTTAAATTGATAGGCTTACTTTATTATTTCTCCACACTATATTCATCTATTAACAAAGCCCGAATAGTCAGTTTGTGATTATTATAACTTTTTTTTTTGAGTTGGAGTCTCACTTTTGTCGCCCAGACTGGAGTGCAGTGGCCGCTCCCGGCCACCGCAGCCTCGACCTGCTGGGCTCCAGTGATCCTTCTGCCTCAGCCTTCCAAGTAGCTGGAACTACAGCCGCGTGCTACCACACCCGGTTGATTGTTTGATTTACTGTAGAGATGAGGTCTTGCCAAGTTGCCCAGGCGGGTCTTGAACCCGCGGGCTCAGGCAATTCACTCACCTCAGCCTCCCAAAGCGCGGAATTACAGGCTGAGCCACCGAGCTGGGCTCATTATTATATTTTTATAATATTCTATGAAACTCTATAAAACTGATATCGTATACAAAAACACTACAGTGAGTGCTAGAAACCCTGTCATTTTTATGTTTGATTCCACACTCCCCCTTATGTGATATGCTATGTAATCTGTGTGCCTTTTAAAATGGGGACAATTTCTCCTGTTCCGTCAGCCACTTCTGGACCTTAACCTTCTAAGTAAATTCTGAATAAAGTCCATGTCTCCATTGTCTCTGAGTCATTTCTTCAGCCACTGGTGCCTTTGGGAGTCCAGCATGACAGATATATACTTTTGTATTTCTTACTTTTTCATTAAACATAATTATTTTGAGATATATTTATGTCACTGAGTATATAAATTGCTTAAGATTCTTTATTACTGAAGTCTATTCCATTGTATAGAAATGCCAAAGTTTGTTTATCCACTTACCTGTTAATGGGAACTACGCTTTCTCTACTTTGGGGTTTTTATAAATAAAGCTGCTATTAACATCCTTATAGAGGATATTTTGCAGGCATATGCTTTCATCTATCTGGAGGAAATACTTTAAAGATGAATAGCTGGATCGTATCTTAGGTATATGTTTAGAAACTATCAACCTATCTTCTAAAGTAGTTGCACCATTTTACATTTACACCAGTATAAATCCAGTCTGTGCTACTCTATCTTGACCATAAAAATAATTTCAATCATTTTTATCCTTTGCTGCTATGACAATGCTCTTGAGACAATTAAATTTTTAATGAAAAATAATTTTTAAAAGATTTTCTAAATTCTAACATTTGCTGAAACTTTTTTCTCTTATATGTGGAGGGCATTTGTATGATTTCAGCTGAAATAGCCCAATAATTTCTTTTTAAAAATATTTTAATTTAAATATGCAATGTTCAAGTCAGGATTATGTACGTAAGAGGTCTATGTACAGGTGAGTTTGGGACCTCCCATTAATCCTCACTTCACCTGGTTTAGTATCAGGTATCCTTATTGATGCTATGTGTCCCCCTTTTCTCCCCTAGCAGTGTCCCGCTACTGCCAATCCCTTTCTTGTAGTATTCTGATACATGTTCAGGGGCCACTTATGAATGAGAATATGTGGTACCCAGTTCTTTGTTTCTGTGATAGATCACTGAGTATGATAGACTCTACATCCATCCAATTTGATGCAAAGTCCATACGTTTGTGCTTCTTTATGACTGTAATAGTCCACCTTGTATATATACCACTTTTTGAAATCAAGTCCACTTTCGATGGGCAGCACAACTGGGTCCATATTTCTACCTTTGTGGATGGTGCTGTAATACACATGTGTGCACAGGTATCATTTTAGTAGAATGACTTAAGTTCCTCTGGGTTTACTTCAAGAGATTGCAGGGCCATATGGAATGTTAATTTCTAGATCTTTTAGAGAATGCCACACTGTTTTCCACAGAGGTTGTACTAATTTACATTCCCACCAACAGTACAGAAGCGTTTCCTTTTCTCTGCATCATCTAGGCATCTGCTGCTCTTTGAATTATTAATAATAACCTTCTTACTGTAGTTAGGTGGTATCCAACGTGATTTTGATTTGCATTTCTTTGATGATTAGTGAGGCTGAGCATTTTTTTATGTACCTATTAGTTGTTAGTATGTCTTATTTGAGAAGTGTCTATTCATATTGTTTCCTCAATTTTTATGTATGTTTATATGTATGTATGTGTTTATATATTTAGAGTTGGAGTCTCACTTGTCACCCATGCTGGAGTGCAGTGGTAAGCTTATGGCCACAGCAGCCTCAGCCTTCTGGGCTTAGGATGGCCTTCTGCCTCAGTCTTCCAAGTAGCTGGAACTATAGATGCGCGCCACCACAGCCGGCTAGTTTTTAGTGTGTGTGTGTGATTTATTGTAGAGAC
>CAUYQG010090403.1:64-12448 GCA_963574415.1 Tarsius wallacei | reverse complement strand
AAAGGATTGCTGGAGACCAGCAGGTCAAGGCTAGGGTAGCTGTGAGTGTGCCACTGCACTCTAGCCTGGGAGACAGAGTGAGACTCCAGTTAAAAAAAAAAAAAAAAAATTAGCCGGGCTTGGTGGTGCACGCCTGTAGTTCCAGCTACTGAAGCCTCGACCTGCTGGACTCAGGTGATCCTTCCACCTCAGCCTTCCAAGTAGCTGGAACTACAGGCGTGCACCACCAAGCCCGGCTAATTTTTTTTTTTTTTTTTAACTGGAGTCTCACTCTGTCTCCCAGGCTAGAGTGCAGTGGCACACTCACAGCTACCCTAGCCTTGACCTGCTGGTCTCCAGCAATCCTTTCACCTCAGCCATCCAAGTAGCCAGAACTACCATGTCTAGCTAATTTTTATTTATTTATTTATTGTAGAGACAAGGTCATGCCAAGTTGACCAGGCTGGTCTCGAATCTATGGGCTCAGGCAATCCACTTACCTCGGTCTCCCAAAGTGCTGGGATTACAGGCTGAGCCACTGCACCTGGCCTAATTTTTCGATTTATTGTAAAGACGAGGTCTCGCCAAGTTGCCCAGGCTGGTCCTGAATCCCTGGGTTCAGGCAATCCTCCCACCATTGCCTCCCAAAGTGTGGGGATTACAGGCGTGAGCCACCACGTCCAACTGAATATGTCAGATATTTCTATTTGTAACATTTCTGCATAATCTTTCCTCCTAGGACATAGACAATTCCCAGATCAAGAAACAGACTGTGCTCCTTACTTCTGGGGGTTGGGGATGGAATCTTAAGAAGTTGTGTCCTGAAAAACATGTCAAGCACAGGTTCAGCTGGATGATCTAGCCTTGGCATCACTTAGATCCACACTCAACAAATATTTACGGAGTACCCCTTTCATGTCAGGTCCAGTGTTGAGATAAGCAAGACCATGAAATCCTGTTGAACCTGCACTCCCAACTTGATACCAAATCAACCACCTAGTGAGAAAGGACATTATTATCTTCAGATTAGGGATGTATGTCTCACAGTTGAAGTAATGTGTCCCAATAACACCCACTTAAGTGACAGAAGAAGGATTGAAATTGAAACTCAAGTCTCTGAGATACCAGGACTTGCACAATTTGATGCATCTCCTTGTTTCCCAAGATCACTTGCAGATCCCCCAAGATGCATTGCTAGTGATCACACCCCAGGGACAGGTGCTGGCCAAACCGTCCCCTTTCTTGCTGTCCATCATGTTAGCGTTAGGTCTGTGACTAAATTTACTGGCTTTCTCTCTGGCCATCACTTAGATTGTGGTCTCTGGTCTGTGTCTCCTCAGGAATAGACAAGGCTCACAACACTCAGGGTACAGAGGCCACAGGGAGGGGGTTGTGGTGTGTCCTTCAATGCCTTCCCTTCTAGAATCTCCTCTCCCTTTTTTTTTTTCCTACAGCCGGGGTGGGGGGGAGCATTGGTTCTGACTCACTACACACTTTGAGAGCCTCTGACTCATCCCAGCTCTGGTGTTCTTCCAACCCTGCTCAGTACACTGTGGGTGCCCTTCCCCAGCTGCTCAGGATCAGCCAGACCCGTTCAGATGTGCTTGGTTCAGCCCGAAATGACACCAAGTTTCATTAGTAAATTAGACACACACACAAGAATCAAAGACTCCCCAGCAACCAACAGGGCTTAGGCAAGTTTTGGACTGCGTTGAAGCCAAGATTAATGTGCCATACCATTAGAATTAATGAACTGCTTTGCATTCAAGCATATAGTTTACACGTACAACAGTCATACTGATAGTTGAGTTTATTTTTAAGTTAAAAAACGTACCAAAGTTAACGATGAATATTAAGTACTGGGAGTTCAAAGTTAAAAGGTAACCATAACTTTTAAAGTCAATTCTAAGTTAAAAGAAAACGTTCTCTTTAACCCATATTTTATACAGCTGAATAATAAAATATCCTTCTCTGAAAATTTGTCAGAGATAACATTTATCAAAATGTAAGAAACAAGCTTTAATTTAGCTGCTTAAAGAATTATTCTTTTGGCTGTTCCCATGTAGTCAATTACAGGTGTTTCTTCAAGTACATGAAGGGCTCCAAGTTTATTTAATTAATTGTTTCTGGTTGCTATTTTCATCGCTATGCAATAATTACATTTTGAAAAAGAATTTTGTATTTGGTAGAATTTTGGCATTATACTGTCCTTTCTTTCCATTCTGTTCTGGTTCAATCTCCAGCAGAGCTTACTCTAGTTTATTTATTATCAAGCGTGCTGTGTCCCATCCTCTGATAACTTTACTTACTCTAATTATAAAACTTTAATTTCCAGCAGTTATCATCTTCTATGAGATGGTCTTAATATGAGTATCAAAAATGGCCTTACCCTATAGTGAGTATCCTTTATAACAGCAATGAACAACTTCCTCTGTGGGAGAAATTGGCTTTATCTCCTTTTTTTTTTTGAGTTGGAGTCTCACTCTGTCACCCAGGTTGGAGTGCAGTGGCACACTCATGGCACCCCAGCACTGACCTGCTGGGCTTCGGCAATCCTTCAGCCTCAGCCTTCCAAGTAGCTGGAACTACAGGCACACGCTACCACACCTGGTTAATTTTTGATTTATTGTAGAGACGAGGTCTCGCCAAGTTGCCCAGGATGGTCTCGAACCCATGGGCTCAGGCAATCTACTCGCCTCGGACTCCCAAAGTGCTGGGACTACAGGCTGAGCCACTAAGCCCAGACCCTTTATCTCCATTTTTAAGAACAGATGTTTGTATGTTTTCATAAATTCTCATTCAGACTCTCTTCAGACTTCATATCATTGGGTATGACACCAAACTTCTTGCTTTCTACCTAATCTGACACCTTAAGCTTTACTTTCTGTGCTTATGAAATGCTTACTTGCAAATATTAATATATGGTTCTAGGCTGGAACTAGGATTTTTGTTACCTCCCTAGGCCACATTGTAAAAATGTTTCTTAGTAATGTGTGTTCTGCAAGAAATGAAACTGAGCTGTGGTTCTGCAGAACTTGATCATGTTGTCCCTGGAGGGAGATCGCCTTTCCTGGAGGGCTCCTCACTGCCCAGCCTTCTAGGGACTGGCCACTACGATCTTCCCCCACGGTGTGGACACTGATCACGTATGTGTGAGATGTATTTGGAACCAAAAAGTTTGGTAGGACAAAGGATGTTTTAAGCGTCTAAAGAGAAAAGGAGCCGCCTACATGGAACAAAATCTCGTGCAGAAGTGATTGCAGTCCGGGCCGCTGACACGGCATGTGTTCTGGCTTTCAGCAGGATTGTTCTCCCATCTCTGCTCTGAAACGTAAAGCCCCATTGCCCACTGCAAGTCTTAATGAAAAGCAGCTCATAAGCAAGTTACGTAACCTAATTGTAATCCAGGGATCAACTTGGTTATATTATTTAAAGAAATAGCATCCATTTTCCGTGACCTGATTTGGGAAAGAAACTCAGGGAAGAAAAACAACAACAACAACAACAACAAAAACCCGTTCAGCACTTGGCTTCCTGTGCTTATCTAATGAGAATGCTGGTAAATAATTCAGAAACAATGAGTTTTAAGAACATTAAACCCAACTTAGCTCAAGGTTCTATCGCAAAGCAGCTAAAGCAGCTTAAAGCAAATTATAAATGATCACGAAACATGGAGCTTATTTCTGCAGAAAATTTAATCATTTAGAAAGTTCATTTCCTCATCAATTCAGCACATGTACTGACTAGACGCAAAACGGTGAATGTAAAATGTCTTGCCTCTGCTCTCAGGGAAACTTAAATCTGGCTAGGGTTAATAACAATGTATCAACTTTGGTTCATTAGTTGGAACAAATGTATTAGACTTATGTAAGGTGTTAACAGTGGGAAAAATGAGGGGTACGTTACAGGAACTCTATCCTATTTTGCAACTTTTCTGTAAATCTTAAAGTATTCTAAATTTAAAAGTTTATTTTTAAAAACCTGGTTAGGGAAACAGTTGGGTACACAAATAGAAACACATCCATCCTTGTTGCTTGGTTTATAGAAATAAAACCAGGCCTGCATAATAGGCAGCTTCATAAGTGGTATGATAGTTTTATGGACTTCAGAAGCACAAAATTGGATTAATCACAGTTCTGATTTATGTTAATAGTGTGTCATGAGTCAAGGGCTGTGACTGGCCCTTTGCTCTTTACCTAAACCTCATTTAATTGATTTATACTGTGTATATTAGAATAGTATAATAACCCACTTCTCAGCCCAAAAGCCAAAAGCTCTCCATGACTTACCTTGACCTTGCTGTTACTCTCCTCTGCCATCCCCCTTCTCCTCAGTGGTAATTACCCTTAAATTGTGTTTTTATTGCTCCCTTGCTCTTCTTTATATTTTATCACACATGCGGCCTAAACAATATGCTAGTTTTATTTGTTTTGAGACGTCTCACATTACATTTTGTATGTTGTATTCTGGGACTTGTTCTTTTGGCTTAAAACTGTGTTGCCGGCTGGGCGTGGTGGCGCACACCTGTGATCCCAGCACTTTGGGAAGTGGAGGTGAGAGGATCACCTGAGCCCCAGGGTTCGAGGCCAGTTTGGGCAACTTGGCGAGACCTCATCTCTACAATAAATCAAAAATTAGCCAAGCAGGATAGTGCACACCTGTAGTCCTAGCTACTTGGAAGTCTCAGGCAGGAGGATCGCCTGTGTCCAGCAGGTCAAGGCCACAGCACTCCAGCCTGGGCGACAGAGTGAGACTTTGACTCAGAAAAGGAATAAAAAACAAACAAACAAAAAAACCGTGTTGCTAAGGTTGTGATTATAGTTCATTTATTTTCACCATTGTATAATACTCAATAGTGAAAATGTCCCACAATTTATTTAATCGTTTTCATCAGTGGTTTATATTTTGTTGCTATTATAAATAGATTGTGCCATGAACGTTCTTAAATGTATTTTCTGATAAATATGTGCTAATGTTTCCATTGAACTAGAGATTTATGAGATTGAACAACCTTAACACTGCATAAGAATCAAAGCTCAACAGTTCACTTCTAGAAATTTGGTTAAGTCTGTCTGGGAAAGAGCATATAATATAAATTCTTCACCACTGAGACAAAGGAAAATATGAATTATACATTGATTCCATGTCAGTTAGGATTTTATTTGGGTATAACATAAACTCAAACTAACAGGGCCTTAAACATACATGTTGTTTTCATGTAAAACATCCAGAGATGAGAATTCTAAGATCAGCATGGCAAGGTTCACAAAATTGTCATGGATCCAGGCTTCTTCCAGCTTTCTAGTTTGTCATCCCTAGAGTATGACCTTTATTCTTATGGTCCAAAAGGATTGCTCAACTTCTGACCATTGTATCTGCCTCCCAGTTAGTAAGAAAAAGGAAGAGGGGGAAAAAAAAAAAGAAAAGAAAAGAAAAGGAAGGAGAGTGTTCATCTTCCATTCAAGGACAATTTCCTCAAATTGCACATGACTTTTCAAGTTACAGCCTATTAACCAGAAGATAGACACATAGCTCCAGCTAGATTCAAGAAGGCTGGAAAATGTAGTCTTTATTTTAGTCATCTTGGTATTCAGCTAAAAATTAAGGGCCCTATTACTTAAAAAGAAGAGGGAAAATGAACTTTGAAGACAGTAGTCTCAGAAAATTATCACCACTAAAGTGAGAACAGAAAGGAAACCACCCCAATAAGCCTTTTATGTTGAGAAATAGAAGGAAAAACTAAACACCAATATTACCACCCAATGATTATCAATGTTAACTTTTTGAGATATATTCTTTCAGACCTTTTCTATGTATAACTATATATATCTTCAGTATAGTCATAACTACACCCATAAATATCAATACATCTACATATTATATTTAAATTAGTATAGTCAGTCAAAGGGAAAGATAACTAGGTTATCTCCCACCTCCCTTTTTATTTTTTTAAAGCAAGATTTATTGAGAAGACAGAAAAGCTCCCAGAGTGGGATGGGACCCAAGCAGGTTGCCCCCACCCCCTTAAACTTGTCATAAACTTCATGGGAAACACAACATAGGAACACCTAGAGAAAAGAGGAGAATGTGATCTATAATTAAGTGTTGATATTTCTCAAGGATGTCAAATGCAAAACAACTTTAACTGCATACAGGATGCTCTAGAATAAAGATTTAAAGGTGAATTTAAAACAAAAATTAGGGCCGGGCTCAGTGGCTTAGCCTATAATTCCAGCACTTTGCGAGGCCGAGGTGAGTGGATTGCCTGAGCCTGCGGGTTTGAGACCCGCCTGGGCAAGCAAGACCTCATCTCTACAATAAATCAAAAAAAAAAAAAAATTAGCCAGGCGTGGTAGCACGCGCCTGTAGTTCCGGCTACTCAGAAGGCTGAGGCGGAAGGATCGCCAGAGCCCAGCAGGTCGAGGCTGCGGTGGCCGGGAGCGGCCACTGCACTCCAGTCTGGGCGACGGAGTGAGACACCAACTCAAAAAAAAAAAAAAAAAAAAAGAACCAACATAGAGTCCACTGTGAGCTTACACAAGGCAACGTTGTCCCTAGAGAGTAGCTCCAGTCACAGACTTCAATGCAGCGCCGAATTAGAGGGCTGGATCCCAAACTGGAGTGTGGGCTACTTCCAGAACTCCCTTTTGCCTTATTGGACATGAAAAGATGAAGGAAAGGAAGACAAACTTCAGCCTTCCAGAAAAACCTCTGCCTAGAAGTCTGGAATTCCCTATTACCTGAGAAGGAAACCAGTTGGCCAGCTCACTCCCCTCTGGGCAGTGTCCTCATGGCCTCACCCAACTATCCCACTTATGGTCTTATTTTGGTTTAATTTGGAACACAAGACCAAGAATATTTTTGACCAAATGATAAAATACAAGTGGGCAGTTTGGTTTAAAAATGTCAGTTCACATGAAGATTTTGTAGTTGTCTCTATAAGTGGAATAGAATTTTCCCTCAAATGACACAGGGATTACAGAGAAATGAGCAGGAGAAATCAAAAAAAGCATGCACGAGAGCCCTCATTATTTCTTGTCTTCTCTTTTAGGACAAACACCAGAACAGATAATTCGCGTGCTATAGGTGAGGTTACTCCTAGGCTTGGGGAAGCAGCTGTCATTTTGGTATAATTTTTCTTTTCTGAGAGAGAAAAAAGCATTTACATTTCACTGTCTGGTTTAATTTCTCCTTTTATACAGAAAAACAAAACAAAACAAAACTCTAGAAGAGCCAGAAACTTCCCTAGTATCTCTGCAATAATGAACCACTTTGAAAGTCTGTTTGGGTGTCAGACTGTATTAGCTCAAAATTTAAATATAAGAGCAGGCATGCTAGGTCACATTAACTCAGATGTAATCCAACCCTTATTTAGTCAAAATGGAAACTCCCTAGATGTGTTAGTAATTATAATACTTGAGGCAAATTAGTAGAAATTCTTGCATGTATAGTACTAATTATGTTTCACTAGCAAAGACCTTGACCAGTTTTCAAGTTTTGTAATTGTATTTTCCATAGGTATAGCAGTGTATACTTTTTTGTGAAAGTGTTTTAGTATATACAATTCTCAGGATAAGCTTATAAGCAGCTGAGGCATTTGTTATCCTATTTTTTCTGAAGAGTACGTGGAAACCCAAAGAAGCGCTAACACTTCCATTTGCTCAATATTTTTTAGAGACAACAACATTCGTTCTCTTAACTGTCCAAGTGAAGTGTGCCCTTGTTCTCTTTTTCTCTCTCTGTCTCTCCTTCTTACTACATTATATCTGTACAATTCCCTAGGCCTTTAGATACAGGACCAGAAAAGTATTTGATTTCTTCTATTCATGCCCTGTGCTCTCCTTTTATACTTAAAAACTCATTAGAAGAGATTTTTCTTAACTTCAAGTTGTTTCTATTTTCCATGTGGAAAAAAAGTAGTTCTACTAGATTTGACTGATCATGCTGTAGCAAAAGTCATTCTAGTTGTAGAGTACAACATATTTTTTTTTTCAAAATTTATGTATTGTTTATGGATACACAAAAGTATAAAACATACAACTTTAGCCGAATCCATAATAGAAACAGAAGCACATTAAGAAGAATGTTGATACCTTTTTAATCTAGATAGTCAGTGTATGGTGGTTATTATATTCCTTTCTGTACTCTTTATAATTAAATATGAAAATAAATTTCTAAAGGTTTAGACTCCACTTTTTCCTGGATTTATCACTTTACTTGTGCTGAAAACGTAGAGGTTTTATTTAGAAAATTCCTCAGTTAATACTTATACCAAATGTAATTTATTGAGGATTCCATGTATGTCTCTGGTTCCTTAAAAATAGGATGCTTGCTGGCAAGGATGCGGAGAAAAAGGAACACTTCAACACTGCTGGTGGGAATGCAAACTAGTGCAACCTCTTTGGAAAACAGTGTGGCGATTTCTGAAAGAACTAGAAATTGACCTTCCATATGACTCAGCAATCCCCCTATTGGGAATATACCCGGAGGAACTCAAGTCATTCTACAACAAAGATAACCTACACACACATGTTTATTGCAGTACTATTCACAATAGCAAAAACAAGGAACCAATCGTGCTGCCCATTAAAACTGGACTGGATAAAAAAACTGTGGTTCATATACACAGTGGAGTATTACGCAGCCATAAAAAAGACAAACATATGGACTTCGCAGCAACTTGGATGAATTTAGAGTCTACCATACTCAGTGATCTATCACAGAGACAAAGAACAGAGAACCGTATGTTCTCACTCATAAGCGGATCTTGAACAATTATCATAATACTATAAGGAAGGGACTGGCAGTAGTTGGAAACTGCCAGGGGTGGGGGGGCGGGGTAGGATTGGCAGTTGAGGGAAACTGCCAGGGGAGGAAGGCACACCTATCAACAAGGGTACCTGTAAAATGAACATTTGTATACCTAACCCTGAATGTACCCCACATCTTTAAAATTAAAAATTAAGAAGAAGAAGAAGAAAAAAAGAAAATTGATGTTTTGGCTGGGTATGGTGGCTCACACCTGTAATTACAGCACTTTGGGAGGTTAAGGCCTAAGGATTGCTTGAGTCCAGGAATTTGACACAGCCTAGGCAACATAGTAAGACCCTATCTCTACTGAAAATAAAAAAATTAACCAGGTGTGGTGGCACATGCCTGTAGTTCCAGCTACTTGGGAGGCTGAGGTGGAAGTATCGCCTGAGCCCAGGAAGTCGAAGCT
Source organism: Tarsius wallacei (assembly GCA_963574415.1). NCBI lineage: Eukaryota > Metazoa > Chordata > Mammalia > Primates > Tarsiidae > Tarsius > Tarsius wallacei. The sequence goes on along the minus strand of CAUYQG010090403.1, from coordinate 3,249 downwards.
GCAGTGAGCTGTGATTATGCCACTACACTGCATCCTGAGTGAAGGGCAAGAATCTGACTCAAAAAAAAACAAACAAAAAAAAATTGATGTTCTTACTCCATTCTTAGCCTCTCTGGTGGAGGATACTGTTTGTTCTCTGTGTGTTGCATTTTGAATAGTTTCTGTCACTGTGCCTTCAAGTGCACTTATCTTTTCCCTTGCAATGTCTAATCTACTGTTAATCCTGTTCATAAATATATTTACCTCAGACATTGTAGTTTCCACCTCTAGAAGTTCAATATGGATCTTTTTAGTATCTTCCATGTTTCTATTCAACTTTTTGAGTGCATGAGATTCTGTTAATAGCTGTTTTTTTGTCTGTCTTCTAATTCTGACATCTGCATCGATTTAGTTTTGATTGATTGATTGATTTCCCCCCTCATTGTGGATCATACTTTCCTACTTTATTGTATGCCCAATAATTTTTTATTGGATGCCAGATATTGTGAATTTTAGCCTTACTGTATACTCAACTTTTTTGTATTCCTGTAATATTCTCGAGCTTTGTTATATGATGCAGTTAAGTTACCTGGAAACTGTCTAATCCTTTAAGTCTTGTACGTAGAACAAGAGCCATGTTTAATCTACTTTTAGTCATGTTTATTATTCCCCCTAGTGAGGTAAGACCCTCCTGAGTACTCCACATGATGCCCCATGAATTTGAGGTTGTGTAGTCTGGCTGGTGGGAACAGGCACTCCATCCCTCTCTGACACCTGGAAACTTAAAGCAGTAAGCTGGGGAATTTGTGGGCTCCCTTGGTTTGTTTACTGTCTCTCAGGGATCACACTGTCCTTGTTATCTGATGTCCAGTGTTTGAAAATTATTGTTTCTAATATTTCGCCCATTTAAAAAAGTTTTTTCAGGCAGGGAAGTAAATCTGGTTTCTGCTTCTCTGTCTTGGTCTGAAGTGAACATCTCATATCTTTCTTCCTTACCACAACTGCCTCTCCCTCCAACTTGCTTATTGACCTACCTTCAACCCTACTGGAACTTCCAGTTCATAGAGCCCTTTACTTTCTCTCAAAACATCCATACTCTCCCCTCATCGCTTTCCTTCTTATGTAGCTTAGATGCCATGACCCCATTATTTCAGTAATGCTCTTGCCAATGTCCTCCATTTTCTTGCTCCTCTTTCTCATTTAACTCAGCTGACTACATGGTAGATACTCAATTTTTTTTTTTTTTTGAGTTGGAGTCTCACTCTGTTGTCCAGGCTGGAGTGCGGTGACATGCTCACGGCTACTGCAGCCTTGACCTACTCAGCTCAGGCGATCTTTCCACCTCAGCCTTCCAAGTAGTTGTAACTACAGGTGTGTGCCACCACGTGTGGCCTATTTTTAAATTTATTGTAGAGATGAGGTCTTGCCAAGTTGCCCAGGCTGGTTTTGAACCCCTGGGCTCAGGCAATCCTCTCACCTGTGCCTCCCAAAGTGCTGTGATTTCAGGCGTGAGCTACCATGCCCAGCTGCTTAATATGTTTTTAAATGAATGGATGAATAAATGAGTGAAAAAATGGAGCATATATGTTAATTTCTGAAAACCTCTGCCTACATTGCAAAACTAAACAATTTTTTAAAAAATTACTATTTTATAATATCTATGTCTCTTTAATCAGTCAGATAATAATTATATGTAAAATTAGACTTTTAAAAATACCTAAATATGATTTTCTCTACTTCCATATTAGTTAGAATATGTAAACATTTATTAATTTTTCTCAGTAAAAGTCATGGAATATGGGCCACAGTTAAGCTAGTAACAGAAAAAAACTCTATTTAAACAAAAATAAAATTCAGAAATCAGTTTCTATTACTTTCTAGTTTTACAGATGAAGAAACAGGTTTTGAGAAGATAGATGATTGGCTAAAATATTTTTCAAAGCTCATATAGCTGATCAATAGCAGAACCAGGACCAAAACAGAATGTACTGATTCCAGCCCAGTGTTCTTTCTATACCATTGCATGCTATACTTTCTTGCCCCAGTCTACTTGTGTTCAATACTCTGTGTTTGCAGACAAACTGCAAGTGGTTTACATTAGAATTAGCCCTGACTTCTCAGTGATACCATAAGATACTTAATGACGGAATAACCATGTTATTTTTAGAGCAAGGTCATGCAATCTTACAACAGGAACAACACGGCATATGAGTCACGTTCATGCACTTAGGTAAAACATTCTTTGAAACATAAGTCAGTGACTCTGATATTAGGGATTTAATAAGTTCACATCCCTACCACATAGTGTCTACTGTGTAGGCTCTTATGCCAGATGCCAATAAAGAACTCCACAGGTTAGTACATGAATAATGTAATAAATTAAGTTCTAAGATACAGAGGGCTCATGTCCCACCGGACTCATCAGGACAGTGTACTCTAAAAATCGGTTTCCTAAGTCTGGAAACAGGTTCAAGAAAAACAAGAAGGCTTTTTTGTTTGTTTTACTTTGTACTATAAGTAGACATTGACATTAGCACTGATCCACTGCATAGAGGACCTAATATTCATGGATAGGGGCTAGTAGAAATTAGGGCAGAAGGATTAACAGAAAGCAAACCAAGAGTTAAACATGAATAACGTTGCTTTAATACATAAGCTTGAAATTCATACACACAAATTTGTTGAGTAGAGTCAAAATTTGGAACTGTTTGCATTAGAGCTAAACTATAAGTACTACATTTGAGCCAAAAATAGAAATTATTTGCGAATGTAACTTGATACTAACTGCTAAGGTGGTTGGTCATTCGGATATTCACCAAGTATTTCCAGCTGTCTGCCTTCTGGATACAAAACTCAGTTGTTTTTCCTGGCCTCCTTGTGGTTGAGTAGGGCTATGTGACTAGTTCTGGTCATTGATATTGAGTCATTACCAAGCTGGAACATTTAATTGTGAGTGTAAGAACCTTCAGAATTCTCCTTTTGTCTAGGATGGTAATTGGCAACTTAAGAGGCTGGTCTAAAGCCGGGCTTGGTGGCTCAGTCTGTAATCCTGCGCTTTGGGAGGCTGAGGTGAGTGGACTGCCTGAGCCCGCGGGTTCGAGACCCACCTGGGCAACTTGGCAAGACCTCATCTCTACAATAAATCAAAAAATTAGCCGGGAGTGGTAGCGCGTGCCTGTAGTTCCAGCTACTTGGAAGGCTGAAGC
>CAUYQG010090401.1:0-10435 GCA_963574415.1 Tarsius wallacei | reverse complement strand
TTTTGGGCTAAGTGGACCCCCTGCTTTGCACTCGCAGCCAAAGGGAGCCGATCGGAAACAGAAGACCGACCGGGAGAAGATGGAGAAAAGAACTGCTCAAGAGAAGGAGAAGTATCAGCTCTTATCAGATGAACACGAGCTCCAGATACTGGAACCCACCACGACTGAACGGGCGCCCTCAGAAGTTACTCACCAAGGTGGGCAATCTTCCAGGAATCTAAACCAACAGCCCTGTTCCCGGTGGCAGGCCCCTGGAGGCTCCCTGGCACCCGGCTGGCTCACCTCGGTGAGGATGGTGGTTTCGTAGGATGGCTGATACTTCTCCTTCTCTTGAGCAGTTCTTTTCTCCATCTTCTCCCGGTCGGTCTTCTGTTTCCGATCGGCTCCCTTTGGCTGCGAGTGCAAAGCAGGGGGTCCACTTAGCCCAAAAAGGACAAAGGCAGTAGTCAGAGGAGGACTCAGCCCAACAGGAAGGCTCGGCAGCGGTCCCCAGGGCCTGCCGGCTCCCTGCCTCACCCCAGGGTCCCAGCACACAGACAGGATCTCACTGCTAGGACAGACCTCGCTCCTCTCCCGGTCTCCAAACACCAGGTCCTTCTGCCTGAAAGAAGGACCACCTGCCAGGCAGAAGGACCAAGGAAGCTCGGAGCCAGCTCTGGGTCCTGCTCAGGGGGAACTGCTTGGAAAAGGTCATTACCCACAGCCACTTTGTTAGGAAAAAGAGCCCTGGGGAGCCCCGAGGAATCCCAGTGCATTCCGCGGGTTTCCCATGGAGAGCAAAGGGAAGTGAAGACACAGGGTTGTCGGCTGGGGCTTGGTCTACACATGCAGGTGTGAAATCCTGGCCATCTGCTGAAGGCCACCTCGCCCCCGACTCTTAGGACCCTGCTGAGCCCCTGCTTGATCTCCCCACGCAGGGGTCATCTCCATCCTGACACGGCCCTAACCTGGGTGACCTGCAAACCTGAGCGACCTATGAAGCGTGCGCAGTCCTCTCGCCTGCCATCTTTCCCCTCATTTACAGAATAGGAAACTGAGGCACAAGGGATTCACTCACCAGGACTGGAGAGGACCCAAGTGAGAGTACCCAGGCAGCACCCCAGGCCAGCCCGTCGGCCCCACTCTCGGGGACTTCTTGACGCAGCCAAGTCATCTCCTGAGTGTTTACGTTACAGGAGCTCACGGCCTAGTTGACGAGTTCAACTACAAAGAACTCATGACTATGCATAATGCACACAGTAGACCCCGCTGGTGGGCAGGCAATGAAGAGAGCACGTCCAGCTCAATGGTGCCTTTGGGGTTTTTCATTCTTTCCTCGGGTTACTGCTTTTGGCTCCCAACGGAAGGACTTTTAGGAACATCGCTCGGGGACATCCTGCCCAGGAGGGTGGCAGAGCTGCCAGGGGTCATGTGGGAACGTAAACGACAGATCCAGTGCCCTGTGTGAGAGTAAGCCACGGGCAGCCATCCCACAGTGACCTGGCCTCCCTCCCCGCATCCAGCTCTCTCCCTGGGGAGGCCCCTCCTCCCTTGCCCAGAGGCTACAGGCAAAGGGAGGTTACAGCCAGACTGTGGACATGCCCGCGAGACAGGGACCCTGCCTTTCCTCTGGGTTGACCCTGACAACCCAGAGGCCCAAGGAGCAGCTCCAACCAGTTCCTCAGTAACTGGGGTGACCAGGAGAGGGAGGGGTGATGGGCAGTCTCGCTCTGCACCACTTGGCTCACGCACGCCTGTTTCATCTGCTCCTGAGAACAGGGGTGAGGGCGTGGGTGGACACATCTCCTCGGGCATTCTGAGGAGCCAGTTTCGGGTGGCTAGGGGCTCCTACCCAGCCCCCTCCACACCACCTCCCTACAGGAGATGCTGAGGCCTTCCTCAGGGCACTCAGACTAGGCAGCCTCCAGCACAACGCCCCAAGTGATGCCAGGTGTATTGCCACAGAGCCTGGTGGGTACAGCCCTCACTCCTGAGCTTCTGAATCAGGTGGACAAAGGGAACCCTGGGAAGGACGAGGCACTAGGTAGGGGTAGAGACCCCTACCCCATTCCTCTCCCTCCTGTCCAGTCCAGCATCTCAACCCCAAGGCATACACTGTGAGTGGGAGAACCAAACCGACAGCCCTGGGTGAGGAAGTGACTGCTTCTGAGGGTGGACGGCGGCCCGAGGGACTGTGGCTGTGGTCTGTGCATGGGAGGAGAGGACTGGCCAGAGAACAACGAACTAGACCGAGACCACCAGTGCCAGACCGAGACCAGACCGAGACCCCCAGCGCACAGTCATGGAGACATCCAGGGTGGGCCAGGATCACCAGGCCCCTCCAGAGCAGGCAGAAAGACCCAAGGCTGCAGCATACTTCACAGGTGGACACAGACAGCAGGATAATGGTCCCCAAAGACAGCTGCATCCTAACCCTGGTTTCAGATGGAATTAAGATTGCACATCATAGGAAGGCTCTGACATCATAGGAAGGCTCTCCTAGGTTGTTGGGTGGGCCCAACATCACCCTTAAAAAAGGCACAGGGAGGCAGAAGAGGTGGCCAGAGCAGGCCGTGTGAGAAGGACCCGGCTGCCCTTGCTGGTTTTGAAGATGAGGGAAGGACCACGGGCCAAGCAGGTCAGCTTCTAGAAGCTGGAGAAGGCTCCCCTAGAGCTCCAGAAAGGAATACAGCCCCACTGACGCTTTCAGGCCAGTGAGATCCATTTCAGACTCTGACCACCAGCACCGTAAGGTCATCGGCGTGTGCGGTTTTACATTATGAGATCTGTGGCCACTTGTCCCAGCAGCAGCAGCAAACATATACAGTGGTGAAGCACCCCTGCCTTTGGAGGCCTCCCTTCTGGGTTGTTGGCCAACACACACCCTAACACCACTCCTTTCTCCCCACCTGGGCAGCATCGCTAACTGACCCAATCCACGCGCCCATCCGTGGAGCCCAGCCAGGGTCTCAGAACCTTTGCCACGGTCCCTAGGCAGCCGAGCCCTATCGCTACAGATGAAACCGGCAGCCCGCTGTGCGCTCTTCTCCTGAGTGCAGACTCCAACTCCCTCTGGCTTCTCTCATGGCGGTTGTGACTGGCACGTTCCCCAAGTCACTGCTGGTGCCCATTGGGAGGTGGACTCCGTGGAAGACACTCGGAGGAGATGCCACCGTCCCCTTCCAGGGGCCACCAATCCAACCGAGAAGCAGAGCCACCACTTGGTCACCAGGCTTTCGGTCCTACCTGTGGGCATGTATTTCCACAACCACCCCAAGCACAGGCCTTACAGGGGCCTGTGCTGGAAGTCGAGGAAGGTCGGCACAGCCCTAGTTTCCTCACAAGGCCCTGCCTGAGGCGACTCCCTTGGGCCTCCAGCCCCAGCAGGTGCAACTTTCTCAGCAGGTTCCAGATTCGCTCCAAGGCGAAACAAGGGAATGACAGGATAAGCACTGGGGCTGGTCACTAAAACCACGTTGTGTGGGAATAGGGACGGACACACCCATGGAAAAGAACAAGGCAATTCCCACTCGGGAGGTGAGTCCACTCTCTCTGCAGATTCCTGCTGGAGTCACCCAGGCCGGAGGGGTCCTGGGGGAATGGGGCCTTTCCGGGCACGAGGCGTCCTCACACTAAGAAGACACGCTCTGCTACATGCAACCCTGCACTTCTCCCTGACGCCACGGGGCAGCGAGCTAGATCCCTGGCTACCGTCTTCAGGAAATAATCAGGGCGGATGGAAGACATGGAAAACCGTGAGCGGTGGCTGCCAGGAATGAAGCAAGATGGAGAAGAGAGGCGGCAACTCTGAAAATGTTTCTCCAACAGGAAGCCATCGCAGAGAGAAAACACCTCGGCCCTAAACAGGAAGACACAAGGCCAGACCCCCAGCAGGGAGGTCCTCCTGACCAACTGTTAAGGAGAATCCTGGGGTGAGCACTTGTGGGCAACTGTGCTTGGGAGGGGAAAAAAAAAATCTAAAAATGTGCAAATCCAATCATTCTTACAATAGAACCAACGACTGACATCCAGGGATGCAAACACAGGTGCCAAAAGCTAAGCAGGTGCCACAGGTGGAAAGATGCCGACAGTAGGGCGGGGCGGGGCAGGTGTCGCCCACTCTCCAACACAAAGCTCACACTCATCAGGAAGCCAGGAAGAAGCCCTGTCCAAAGGGACACGGTGCTCCTTGCTGGGCCCCCGAGAGGAACTGTGAGGACCTCTGGGATGGAGATGACGGCCGTGACCGCAGGCCTGTGTGGGGCAGGCGTGCGAGGCCATCCTACCTTGAACACTTTGATCTGGCAGCTGGCTGAGTGCAAGTGTTCTGTGTACTCCCCATTCTCGTTCTGCTTAAACGTGTCGATCTGCACTCGAAAAGGCACTCCCTTCTCACCCCCGTGCTTCCGGGGGGTGAATTCGGTGCTGATGCAGTGCACCTGGAGGGGAGACATTGGGCAGGTAAGAAGGCGGGGAGGGACCTGGGCTCTCCAGGCACCCCTCTCCAGTGCAGGGGTCCTTCTTTGCCTTGCCAGGGCAGGCCTGCCCAGACCTCCCCGCTCTCCTTGACACTCTGTCCACCCCATCAGGCCGATGGCCACCCCGTTCCCCTGACCTCAAAAGACATCCCTCCCGCTCTGTCCCTTTACTGTGGAGGCCCTGCTGGGCCAGCTCAGTCCTTGCCACTGCTCTAGGCCACTGACACCGACAGCCTCACCCTCACCCTCGCTCCTCAGCCTACAGACTTCACGGCAGACACCCCAGCAAAGCCCTGACCTCTCTCTAACATCCTGGTATCCAAGCTACGTGGACCAGCCTGGAAGCATACCCAAAGCTAGGGCCGTTTATTTTTCGGGTTTGGGGTTTTGTTTTGTTTTTCGAGTCAGGTCTCTGTTATCCGGGCTGGAGTGCAATGGCACGATCACAGCTCTCCAAGCCTCAACCTCCTGGGCTCAGGCGATCCTTCCACCTCAGGCTCCTGAGTGGCTGGGACTACAGGCACATGCCACCACATATGGCTGTTTTTAAAATTTTTTCTAGAGATGGAGTCTTGCTATGTAGCCCAGACTGGCCTCCACCTCCTGGGTTCAAGCAATCCTCCCACCTCGGCCTCCCAAAGTTCAGTTTGGGGTTACAGGCGTTAAGCCACCAAGCCCAGGCCCAAGGCTGGAACCATTTCTATATTTTTGGTAAATACCTGCTACATTTGAATAAAGGCACTCGATTTATTGTTATAATACTGCAACAATATTATAATAATTCAATATATAGTTAGTAAGAATACAGTAATATTGTAATAGTGATCTTTAAATACAGTAAGAATACCATAATTGTAAAAAAGAAAAGATCACTGACTCGTGAGTGACTCCTATGGAGTGGGCACCGTGCCAATGGCTTTACATTCATTATCTGATTTATGAAATTAAAAAGCTCAAGAAAGGGAGGAGACTTGCTCAAGGACATACAGAGAGAGAGGGAGCCAGGATCAAGCCAGAGCCACACCCAATGCCACGGCCACGCCTCTCACCGCCTTGATCGTACGTGGTGTAGGACGCAACGCTGAAACCACACCAGGTATGTGAGAATAAAATAATTCCCTCGATAATAGAAACTAGACTGGAAAAACATAACTGAAGCTATTTATGCCAGGAAATACTTATTTTGTAAAAGCTTCTATGTCCTTCCCCCAACACCATGGACCGACGAGCTCTGAACTCAGCAACTACACTCATACCCCCTCTTCCTGCTGCAGCTTCCTTCCTGGTGACAGAGAACGGAGCCCATCCAGGCCCTTGCAGGTAGGTTAGTTGTGGGAATGGCCCAGGCCAGGCCTCCCCCTGGAGGTCGTGCTCCCTGGGCTCACCTGAATGAACGCAGATGCTCTCTTCGCAGGGTCCCACAGAAACTCGACTGTGTTCAGCTGGGTCGGGCTGGCCCTGGGGTCCAAGATACCAACAGACAGTGGAATATCTGCACACACATACACACACACAAAAGCGCAAGTGTCAGCCTCTCCCAGATATTCAGGGAAGCACCCTCGTTACAGGTCCAAATTCCTTCCCCCCAGTTAGAAATGCCAAAAGCTCTGAAAACTAAGTTTTGCTTAACTCATCGGGCAGAAAGCCTGTTCTGAACCACCATGACGCCCCTTGGAGTCCTCTTCTCTTTTTTTGAGTTGGTGTCTCACTCTGCTGCCCAGGCTGGAGAGCAGTGGCACAATCACAGCTCACAGCAGCCTCGACCTCCTGGCCTCAGACAATCCTTCTGCCTCAGCCTCCCAAGTAGTTGGGACTCCAGGCACTTGTCACCACGCCCGACTAATTTAATTTTTTTGTAGAGGCGAGGTTTCACTAGGCTGTCCAGGCAGGTCTCAAACTCCTGGGCTCAAGCAATCCTCCTGCCTCGGTCCTCCCAAAGAGCTGGGATTACTGGCGTGAGCCACCGTGCCTGGGCATAGTAGTCTTTTTTTTTTTTTTGGAGTCTTTATTTTGTGTAAACAGTCCTTTCATTTCACGGTAGATATTGTGCGTGACTGCCTGAGGGAGTGAGGGAGTGCTCCCTAACGCTCTGGGCACACACACTATACTGTCATCATAGCTTCTGAATTCCACGACCCACCTGGCCCCAAGGTCCCTCAGCCCCACAATCCCACTTCCGCTGATCATCTAGCTCTGTAATGCTTCGTTCGTTTCCCTTCTTCACTCATCAAAATCCCTGAAGCTACCATCTTCTGCAAAGCCTTCCCAGATCTCCTTTCCAGCGGGTCTTTGAATTCCACAGTGCTTTCTTTTCCGCCAAAAACAGAGAACTCCCTGAGGGCAGGGTCACCTTCTGCAAGCTCCCTCAGGACTGTACATAGGCAGGCGGGTGTGTGCTACCATGCCCTGCCGGCGTGGATCCAGGCGGCACCCAAGAATGCCAGCGCGGCCTGGGCACCTCGGGCTTCAGGCCTTGCCCGGCCAGGAGACTCACCGAGGTCCAGGATGCGGTCCCCGGGCCGGCTCCACCGCCAGCCCTCCAGCTGCTGGTGCTCCGTGTACTGCAGCCGGCGGTCATGGAAGACAACGCGGATGATGCTCTGGGCGGGGAGGCCGGCAGGGGCACAGGTGAGGACGGGGGCCCAGAGGGCTGCCCCTCCCTTCCCCCAGCCGGGACACCCCTGCCCACCCTTCCAGACCCCCCTCTCCCACAGTCTCCCTTCCCAGCTCTCCAGCTCTGCTTCGGAAACCCAATAACACTAACAACAGTATCCGCCATGATGGCTGCCAGTTGTCCCGGGATTACTAGACGCCTTATACATGTCTAATTTATGAGCACGTTCGAGCAGACGAGCAAACCGAAGCTCAGAGAAGTCCAGGAAGCAGCAGAGCCAGGCTTGAATCTGAGTCTGTCTGGCCCGGAGCTCGTTCCACCAGCCCAAGCCACTCTGGCTCTCAGTGGCTGCCGGCTGTCCACCCCACCTGGGCAGGGTGCTCCAGAGAGCCCCAACAGAGCTCAACCCGCCTCTCGCTCTGAAGGCTTTCCCCAACCCTCCAGCCGCGCCTGCCTACCCCTGGCGAGCCCAGGTGACGCCCCTAACCGACTGCCCAGGCAGCCTGCAAGGCTCACCTTGACGTATTTTGTGTTCAGATCTTGAAAGTCTCCCAGCTTCCGATTCTCCAGCAGTCGGATTTCATAAGACTGACCTGGATGGGGGTTCACAGTACATTTCTCACGTCTGAGTGTTTCCAGATTTGAGGATCACCCAGCCAGCGGCCTTCTCGACACCCTCCGTGCCCACCCAGGCCTCAAGGCCCCGAGGAGAGAAAAGCAGAGAAGAAAGTCCACGGCCAGCTCAGTTCACTCTCTGGACTGACCCCACCAGTGTGTCCCCACCCGGCCCGGTCAGGCCTAGGACACCTCAGGCAACACCCCCTGGGACCCTTCACAAGACAGCACCTCTACAATTTTCAAGGAAATAGAATCCGGGAAAATACAGTTACTATTAAAAGTACAGAACACAAACTCATGTCTTTATAACTGCCCCCCCACACACACACACTTGGATGGAAAACACAGCTACTTAAATTCACATCACAGAGTAAATAACTGACCATGCCTTTCCTGAGAGCAGGCTTAAAGGAACGAAGAAGCCTGTTAAACATTGTCTCTAATGGCAGAACGCAAAGCATTTTCCCCAGTTAAAGAATTTCATGTATTTGAAGGGGTGTGGGGATTCTATTCAGTGACATATAACCAGCACAGGCTGGTTAAAGGATATAAACAGAAAAAACAAGATCCACCCATGATTACAGCAAAAAACTTAAAAAGTATCTATGAATAGCCCAAGGAAAACTGCACACATTTTATTTTTTTGAGTTGGAGTCTTACTCCGTCGACCAGGCTGGCATGCAGTGGCATGCTCACGGCCACCCCAGTGTCACCTGCTGGGCGCCAGTGATCCTTCCTCCTCAGCCTTCCAAGTAGCCGGAACTACAGGCGCCCGCTACCATGCCCAGCTATTTTTTTTATTTATTTATTATAGAGATGAGGTCTCGCCAAGGTGCCCAGGCTGGTCTCGAACCTGCGGACTCAGGCAATCCACTCGCCTCAGCCTCCCAAAGTGCTGGGATTACAGCTGAGCTACTGAGCCCGGCCACTGCACACATTTTACTGAAAGGTAAACTAGAGCTTGAACAGGCCAGCCACAGCACTTTCGGAGCCTGAGGTGAGAGGATCACTGGAGCCCAGGAATTCAAGACCAACCTAGGCAACATAGCAAGACCTCATCACTCCAAAAATTAAAACAAGCCAGGTGGGGTGGCTCACGCCTTTAACCCCAACACTTTGCGAGGCTGAGGTGAGAGGACTGCCTGAGCCCAGAGCTCGAGACCAGCCTGGGCAACATGGGGAGACCTCGTCTCATAAATCAAAAAATGAGCCGGGCATGGTGGTGCATGCCTGTAGTTCCGGTTATTTGGAAGGCTGAAGCGGAAGGATCACCTGAGCCCAGCAGGCCGCGGCTGCGGTGGCCGGGAGCGTGACACGGCACTCCAGCCTGGGCGATGGAGTGAGACCCCTACTCAAAAAAAACCCCCCAAAACAAAAAACCCACTAGCCTGACATGGTGGCACACACCTGTAGTCCCAGCTACTTGGGGGGCTGAAGGTCACCTCAGCACAGAAGGTCGAGGTTGCAGTGAGCCATGATTGTGCCACTGCACTCCAGTGTGGGTGACAAAGTGAGACCCCCAACTCAAAATAAATGAATGAATAAAGTGCAACTCTGCCTTAAAAAATACATAGCTTTAATAAATAGAATACAGCATGCTCCCAGAAGGGAAGACTACAGCTTATACATCAAATGATGCCAATTTCCCCCAAATCAAATGTTAAACTAGGAATATCCAAAACACTAGCATATATCACAACTTAATGAAGGATTTTTACAAATAAGAAAATAAGTTATTTAACAATTGGTATCGGTAAACCTGATTCGCTTTTTAAATTTTTTATTTTTAATAATTAGAAAGACTCACAAGTTATGAAATCCCCAATCTCCCCCCGCAGCAGTCCCCGGTGGTGGCATCTGATGCAACTAACCACGGGACATGAACAAGACCAGAACTCACAAAACTACAGACCTTACTAGAATTTCTCTGGGCTTCGCCTGTTCTCTTTGCTTGTAGGCTTGTATGTACACTGGCCTATGAAATTCGATTACATGCAGAGACCAGCTCTTTTCTTCTCCCAGTGCAGACCTTCACCTCACAGCAAATACCAAAAGAAGTTGCCACTGGGTTAAAAAGTCAATTTCTTGGGGGGGGAGGGTAAGAAAGATGCTGGTCAAAGGATACAAAATTGTCGGTGCTCACACCTATAATCCCAGCACTTTGAGAGGCCAAGGTGGGAGGACTGCCTGAGCCCACAGGTTCGAGACCAGCCTGGGCAACTTGGCGAGACCGCATCTCTACAATAAATCAAAAAATTAGCCGGGCGTGGTGGTACATGCCTGTAATTCCAGCTACTTGGAAGGCTGAGGCGGAAGGGTCGCCGGAGCCCATGGCCAGCTGTGGTGGCCATGAGTGTGCCCCTGCACTCCAGCCTGGGCGACAGAGTGAGACCCCAACTCAAAAGGAAAAAAAAGAAAGAAAGAAAAGGAAAAAAAAGGACACAAAATTCAGACAAGAGGAATAAATTCAAGAAATCTACTGTACTACAGTGTATCGTATTCTTAAAAACGGTTAGGAGATATTCCGTTTTCTCATCACAAAAAAAGGTACGTATCTGAGGGAATGCATACCTTAATTTAGCCATTCTACAATGCATAGACATATTTCAAAATATCATGTTGTTCATGATAAATATAAACAACTTTTATTAGTCAATTCTGCAAGCTTTCACTTTAAATGAATGACTACTTATCAAATACTCAGTAAGGAAGAGGAAGATTTTCTGAACTAAAAAACAATGGGAAG
>CAUYQG010090400.1:0-23541 GCA_963574415.1 Tarsius wallacei | reverse complement strand
GTGGAGTGTACTATAGGTATCAATTAAGTCCATTTGGTCAAGAGTCACATTGAGGTTCCAAATCTCCTTGCTGATTTTTTGTCCTGATGATCTGTCTAGGATTGTGAGTGGGGTATTAAAGTCCCCAGCTATGATAGTGTTAGAGTCAATATCTTTTTTAAATTTGTAAAGAAGCTGCTTTATGAAAGTTGGTGCTCCTATGTTGGGTGCATATATGTTTAGGATGGATATTTCTTGTTGACAGGTTGAACCTTTTGTCATTATGTAGTGACCTTCTGTATCTTTTTAAATTTTTGATAGCATAAAGGGTATTTTGTCTGATATTAAGATTGCAACTCCAGCTTTCTTTTGTATTCCATTTGCCTGAAATTTTGCTTCCCATCCTCTTACTTTGAGTCTCCAAGTGCCCTTTCTGGTGACATGAGTCTCTTGGAGACTATATATTGTTGCCTCATGATATTTTATCCATTTTGCCATTCTGTGTCTTTTCAGTGGTGCATTTAGTCCATTCATAGTCAGGCTAATTATTGAAATGTGAGAGTTTATACCTGTCATGAGGTTCTTATAGAGTTGTTGTTGATCCTGTTTGTTGTCTTTCTTTTGATTTTGGGGTTGATTCATGTGTGTTTTCAATCTTTTTCCTGCACTCTTATGAAGAATGTTGTCATTCTTTTTTCCTTTTCTTCTGTGTTTAATACTTTCTTAAGTGTTTCTTGTAGAGGTGGTCTAGAGGTAACGTAAGATCTTAGGAATTGAATGTCTGGGAAAGATTTTACTTCTCCCTCGCTGATGAAGCATAGCTTAGCTGGGTAGGTTATTCTTTGTTGAAATTATTTATCTTTGAGAACTTTGAAGATTGGGCTCCACATTCTCCTAGGCTGAAGTGTTCTGTAGATAAATCTGCTGCTCTTCTAATTGGTCCTCCCTGGCAGGTAGTCTGACCTTTTTCTCTTACTGCCTTTAGGATTTTTCTTTTATACCTACTTTTTAGGAGAATTATTATGTGTCTGGGAGTTGGTCTTCTCATTTGTTGTCTTGCAGGGGTTCTCTGGATCTCTTGTGTTTGAATTTTCACATCACTACAAGATGTAGGAAGTTTTCTTGAATACTTTCATGGAATGTTTGTTCGATGGTGGTCTTTGTCTCTCTGCCTCAGGGAGTCCAATTACTCTTAGGTTCAGCCTCCTGAAATAATCGCTCATCACTGGAGGATTTTGTTTTGTCTTCTTTAGCTTCTTTTATATGTTCTTGACAGTTTGGATTAGTTCTATGTTTTGGTCCTCAAGTTCTGAGATTCTTTCTTCTGTTGGGTTAATTCTGCTTTTCATGCTTATTAGTTTATTTATTTCAATCACAGTATTCTTTACTCCTATTATCTCAGTTATCAACTCCTTCCTATTTTTCTTTTATCTCTCCTCAATTTTTTAATTCTATCAATGTTTTGATGTCTGGGTTTGTAGAATGTGCCCAGTCATTCTAGGGGCTCTTCATTGTTTGCATTCCAAAGTCTGTTTTCTCAGTATCTGACCTCCCAGGGGTCTGTGTGACACCTGTATTCTTCTTTTGATTTTTCTTCATTTGTGTAGATTTTCCTCCCCACTTTTTCCTTTTTTTTCCTCTTTCTTTAAACCTGTTGTTCAGGGGTGGCAGGGTTGCTTTTACTTCTGTTTGCTCAATCTCCTATTCTTCCTTATGTGAATCCTCTAGCTTTGTTCAACTCTGCAACTAGACTGTGGGTTGGGGGCTGTACTTTTTTTGCAGTTTTGAGATTTAATTGAAAAGGGAGCTGTGATTCAAAATCTATCTGCAGATCCCAGTATCCACCAACAGGTGTATGGGTACCCTGGAACCCAATTCCTAATGCCTTGCACTCTGTCCATGCAGTGAGGGATAAGTTTGCTCCCTGAAAGCAAAATGAGGTAAGAAAAAGGAAAAGAATGGAACAGGAAAGAAGGGAAGGCAAGAGGAAGATGGAGAGAGAGAAGAGTAAGAGGGATAACAGACAAAGACAAACGTACCAAAAAACAAATGAAGAGACACAAAGACAGAAAAGAGTAAAAAAAAACTAAAACAGAAAATCCTACAAACACACAAGCCAATCAACCTTCCTATTGATATACTATTCCCTTATACAAACAGGAGGTCTAAAGGACAAAAAGAGAAATCAGTAAAATAGCAGAAACAAAGCAAGTACAAAAATGTTATCAAAAACAGAAAGAAGAGAGAGAAAAGAAAAAAAACTAAAGCAAAAAAACAAACAAAAATGAGCAAAGCAGATGAAGAATAAAAATTTAAAAAAATAAAAACAAGGACTCAAACTCACTCTGAGATCGTTCCTGTAAGCCCAGTGTCCTTTCAGTTCTGATCTCTAGCTCTCATTGCAGGTCAGTAGGGTTGCTCACAGCTAGGGTCAGATGCCCCAGGCCTGCTGTGGAGGGAGGTTGGATCAGATCTGGACTTAGTCAGCTTGTTGTCTGTCAGGTCTGCCACTCACATCCCTCCTGTGTCCAATCTAGCATGGGGGAGGGGCTTTTGCCTCTCCCAGTTTGTTGTGATTACCCTAGGTCACAATTTGGAGGCTGGGCACAGTTGGGCACAACTGGACACAGCTAGGCGGAGCTGGGTGCAGCTGGGCAGAGCTGGGCAGGGGGATTCAGGTCTCTGCCTGGTCCTGGGACAGAGAAAATAGTTGTGGTGGGCATCTCTTCACCAGGCACGGGCCTCCTCCCTGGCCTTCCCCGATCCTCTCTCTCCACTAATCAGACTTGAGGCTCCAGCTGATCTCTGGTCCCACCACAGCTGGGGGCCAAGGCAGGGGAGGCACAGCATGAGACAGCCAGGTGCTGCAGGTCGGCGTACATAGGACAGCCTAGGGCAGGGCGGGGCTGCATAGCCAGTGAGCAAAACTTTGTTTCATTACTATAAACATTATATACATTTTAGTACATGTTATCTAGTGCACATATTGAAAAATTTCTCTAGAATATGATTTCTAAGGAAGGATATTTCTAAGTTATAAGTCAATCTTCAACTTTACTAATTAATGCCAAATGGTTTTCTAAAACAATTATATATAATTTGAACATAATATATTCTTTACCTCGATAATGATTGTGTTATTCTGTAATTATGTTGCTTTTGTTCTTGCTTTGTTTCCTTGAGTCTGAAATCTTCCTTTTAATTTCAGTTCTATTACTCTATCATCTTTTCTTTAAATCCCTGTTTTATTTTATCTATATTCTCTTTGCTTATTTATCCCTTTGTACTTTCTCATTTTATTTGATCCTTGCAATAGTACCTGAAAAACAGATACTATTATTATTCCCATTTTATAGGTAAAGAAATAGAATTCCAAGTCATTGTGTGTCTTGACCACAGTCTTACAGCTAGTAAGTAAACAAGCCAAAACTAGTACCTAAGTCTTTCATCTCCACAACTCTATCTTTTCCCATTGCTTTGAGGCAGACTATAATTAAATACTATATTGTCTATACAATGACCATTTGTATACCTAACCCTGAAGTGAACCCCACATCTTTAAAATAAAATTTTAAAAAATTAAACCAAATTTAATTGAAAAGTGCTATATTGTGGAATACAGCCTCTAAGACTAATTCAACTTCCAAACTGAACAGGGATAAATAAACAACACATTGATAACACATGTAACTTAATGAAAACTCTCCCAAATGCGACAAGAACAGCCACATAACAGGTGAAATCACTGCCCTGATCTATCTTGGAACTTGTCATGGTGCCTAAAAGAATGATTTCTACTGTTGTCATCACCTAAAGTGTGAGTGTACACATGTGTGTTTTAAGCAGATGATACACATGACAGAACTATTGTCAAAGAATTTAGAAACCCAATTTAATAACAAGAAAGCAAGATTAAAGCAAGAATATCATGTGGGCTTGCATGTGTCTTAATGGTATGTGGGAAGAAGAACCTTTATTTGGAATCTCCCTGCATCCTGAACTCTTTTTAAAATTTTATTTTATTTTAAAGATGTGGGGTACAATTCAGTATTTGGTATTCAAGTGGTCATTGTACAGGTAAAGTTTGGGCCTCCCTTTGGTCCCCAGTTTGCCTGATTTGAGATCCATCCTGAACTTTTAGAGAAGGACCAGATCACCTAGGGAAAACCTGTGAAGCAATGGATGTGATGGAGGGGGAACTTTCCTCTGTGTTAGGGCCCTCTTCCAGTACTTGGAGGGACATAGTGCAGTTCATTTATTCCTGGAAAGAATATCTCTACTGAACTGCAGTTTTGGAAGAACAGCACATGAAATAATAGGCTGACAAAAAATTATCTGTACTGAGAATGTTGTAAGCCAAAGATGAGGGGAGACAACAAGACTGACTCAAAGAATAGAGTCTTAAATCTGGAAGTAGCTGCTCCTGTATACCAGTAACAGCTATTACTGGTTGATTTTATGTCCTATTTTCAAATATCTTTGTAAAGAAATTATAATCAAACTTTGGATTATTAAAGAACTATTCTTATTGTTTCCTAAAGATTGATCTGAGGAGAGAAAAATGCATTCAGTGAAAAAATGCAAAGAATTCAAATAAGTTTGGATGTCTTTGATTTAACCAAGCCAACAGTTACCTTTTCTGCAGAATCCCCCAAAGCTATTAATATGCTAATAACTCAGAATTTGTAAGAAGGCTATATATTACAAAGAAGTTCCAAAGTATTTGATCATGAAGTCTTCATATTTTATTGACTGCTGGAACATATTTTGGGAAATTATGCTGTCTTCTAATCATAAAATATTAGAACTGGAAAGGGTCTTAAAACAACTCGTTTTAAACCCTAAGTCTGCAAGGAGTAAAACTGAAATTTAGAGGATTGAAGTGACGTCTCCAAAGTCACACAGCTCACTGACGGTAAAAGTAAAATTCAGTTTCTTGATCCAGTGTGAAATTAATCAAAAGTAGATGGAGTCACAAGGTGCAATTGCCTGCAGCACGCCTGTTTGGTCCCTTCCAGGCATGTGTCATGTTTTTCTTTACCAATGAGAATAATGAGACTCTAAATTGCCCATCCGATAATTCACAAAATTCTGTCTCTGAAGCACTATTATATCTCTGATCTCCCTGTAGATTCAAGAGTCTGGGATTATTCTTTCTAAATTCTGCATATAAGGCTTATGTCACACTCACTTGAATATTTTATCATATTGATCCCTCTACTTAAGAAAGAAAAGTATCCTGTTCCAAGTTGATGAGTCTGTGGGAAAAGGCAGTTTCATACACTGAAGTCATCTGGACAAACTCAGACCCCATACACAGAATTGAGAAAGGTTTTAAAGGAAATAGTGGGAACTGTCTTCCCAGGTTTAAATGCATTATTATTTGTCAATAGACTATTATAATAAAGAGAAATTTGAAATAACCTGAATGCCCAATAATAGGGGATGCCCAATAAATAAATCAATGCACCTCTATGAAACATTATAGAGCCTATAAAAGTTATGTTGTAGAACAATTCATGGAAAGATGTCTAAAGCAGAGCTTCCCAACAAGTAGCCAGATACTGAGATATTGATGCCCTTTGTCCTCGTGGTGGCTAGTAAGGGTCTAGTGTAGCCAGAGTCCCCAGTTCAAATGTCTTCAACTGCAAACAACCTTTTGTCACCCAAGTGTACCATAAAATTATTGGGTTTTTTAAAGTATGTGTCATTATGTTTTTTAAAAGTTCAGAAAACTCCTCCTCCCCTCCCTTGGGGAGGTGAATATCCTCTCTCTCCTTCTCTGCTCTCTCTCATTTACTTTCTAAATAAATTATATTTTATAGTCTTAAAAGTAAATAAATAAATAAAAGTTCAGAAAACTGATCTAAACATATTGCATGAAAAAAGATCATGAAGTATTATTACACTGAAATTTGAGACACACTCAAATATCATCTAGGGACTATACTCTGCCAACATTGAATGATGGGAATACCAGTAATTTTTATTTTTATGTTTTTGCTTGTCTGTGTTTCTCTTTTTTAATGAAAATACTCTTTAATAATAATAATATAATAATTTTAATGCTTACATATATACCTTTTAATATGTCTTATTTTTGGTTGATCCTCAAACAAACCTAATTTTTTTTTAAATTTCAGATTTGAAACTAATAGGAATTGGACAGGTTGTTGCATGCAGGAAGTAAAAAGTGGGAATGAGACCTATCTGAAAGGTAGAAATAAGAAAACGCAATAACAAATTATCTTTGGGAACTAAGAATACCACCAGGACACTGAGGATTGTGGTATTAGAGACCAAAAAAAAAAAAATTATGGAAATACAATACTTTACAAGGATTTTAGGGACAAACTTAGAGGAATGATTAGCGTTCAGGAAGTAGCTGGGTTTGGATGTTAATTTTGAGGAGACGGCAGAGCATATTGGTTGGAAGTGTCCCAGTGGTTGTTGGAACTCAGATGAGAGAATAAACCTGAAGATGTAGTTTGGATCTACAGGTGCAATGGAGCCACAGTTAGAGCTGTGCAGATGACTTGACTTTCCTGGAAAAAGAATGTAGAAGAAAAGCAGGACATCAAAAGCTTTAATCTTTGGACCTTGTCTCCACAGAACTCCCAGGAACTAGGACTTATGTGTGGGATGATGATAGAATGGAATTCCAAGAGTCCTTGGGCATGAATGAATGTTGACAATAAATGACATGTTCAAATAGTTGTCTTTACTGTTCTTTCTTATATCAGAGCTTACTTGATTTTAAAACATAAAGTTAAATAGAAAAGACATTTAGTAAGATTATAGGGCATGTGTTGGTGAGCAGCACCCTAGAAAATAGGATTAAATGTAAAAGACACCCTAGCTATTAGAAGAAGTGATTAGAAATTGAGACATTTCAACTGAATTATGACAAATGCACAGTATATTGCATTTAGGATGAGGAAAGGAATTAAGCTACAAAAGTACAAAATGAAAGGACTCTGAAAGGGTATAAATATAACAAGCAAATATCTAAAAGTCTCAGGGAAGAACAACTTGAAAAAGAATGTGCTATATACATATTTATGCTGGTGCATATAATATATTTATTAGGAAATTTTTTTCAGGCAGTAGAAAGACATAAATGTAATACTTCAATCATCTTGTCACAGTTGGAACTAAGAAGAAATACACTAGAATATAATAAATGTATTTCTCTTTAGTTTCCCTTTTTAAAAAGAGCTCAAAGTTATTAAATTGAATATAGAGGACATCACAGAAAATGAATACATAACTGTAAAAATGTACTCCTAAAGAAAAGTTTAGTAAACATGGTATTTATTTTTCGAATTAGAAATATCAAGGGATAATTTCATAAGGATCAAGATTATTAATTTGTGGGAGATCATTGTACAGGGCTGTTTGGCATTTATATTGCAGGTGGAACAGTTGAAGCCATTAATTTTTAAAAATCCCCCCAAATGTATATGTGCATATATATGTATATACATACATATAAATGAATGTTTGTCTGAAAGAGTATACATTACGATATTAATAGTTATTGTTTCTATGTAATAGAATTATGGACATTTTTATTTGTTTCTTACTGTATCTTCTTCTAAATTATCTATACTAAACATACAATATTTGTGCAGTAAGAAAAAGAAGTTATTTTTCTTTAGAAGTGTTTCTAAAAATAAATGTTGCTTCTTTCTCCTTCCTATCACATTCTCAACTCCTTATTTATAAGACTTATTTTTCATAAGAAAATGAATAACAATACTGGTATCCTGTTTTATGTTTTTCAGATGCTAGTGAAAAATAACCACCTTTCAGACAAGATCATTGTTTTGCCAGGAAAAATTGAAGAAATCTCACTTCCTGAGGCTGTAGATGTGATCATTTCTGAACCAATGGGATATATGCTGTTCAATGAAAGGATGCTGGAGAGTTATCTGCATTCCAAAAAATGGCTAAAATCAAATGGTAAGTTGGCCAATACCTAGTTTAGAAAAGAGGCTAACTTCTCTGCAAAAACTTGCCACCCTTTTTCTCCCACATTTGATTCCATACAGAAGAGAAAAGAGAACATTTCTATTGCAATCAGTTATTTGATTTCCTCATCTTACCC
The DNA here is from genome assembly GCA_963574415.1 of Tarsius wallacei. Lineage (NCBI taxonomy): Eukaryota > Metazoa > Chordata > Mammalia > Primates > Tarsiidae > Tarsius > Tarsius wallacei. The sequence continues at coordinate 15,452 of CAUYQG010090400.1, read as the reverse complement.
TTCCATAACAAATTAGCTAGTCTCCCAACTATAAGAACTCAGATATTCTGCATAATATTCAATAAGAAGACAGGTCAGAGTTACATGATTTTGTCCTTGTTCTGTCCCTTTCTTTCTTAATGAACATGGGCTAACATTTGACCTTTTGACTTTGGTTTCCTCATCTAATAACATATTATTGTACATAATCTCTAAAGTCCTTCCAAGTGTTGGTTGGCCTTCTAGAATATGAGAAACTCTCTGGGTTCTGTCTGTTCTTTATGGCATTATTTTTTTTTCTGACTGTATTTCTCTTTCCCTAGGATCACGAAACATAGTGGAGATAAAAATTCATCCAATATACTTTTTAAATAAATTATTTTACAAAAATCCTTACCAAGTATGAATAATAAAGGTTTTCAGTTTATTTGAGGGGTCAGCAAGCACTGAGGTTCTTGGCATTTTGCACCCTTCCTTAGGAGACATTTTTGCTTGTCACAATGGTAGTAGGGGTGGTACTGAGATCTAGTGAATAATAGATAGGGATGCAGCAAAACAGTCTTCAATGCACAGAACAGTCCCCTGCATCAGATAATTATCCAGCCCCAAATGTCAATAATGCAAGATTGAGACCTGAGTTAGTGGGAGGCACTATTATGACTCCCATTTTTTAAAGCGAGAACTGAGACTCATGAGAAAAAGTAACTTGGCAAGAACACACATCTAATAAGTGACAGGGTAGGGATTTGAAAATAGATCTATCTGACACTGAAGCCTACATTCATGACCACTGTGCACACACTTTCAACTTTTCACTAGAGAGCATAGACATGTCCTGACAGCAGGTGTTCTCAATTAAGGCTTAGAAGGTAACTGGCTCATTTTAGAAGTTGCACCTTTCATGATAATCTCAGCTCCTTATCCCAATTTTATTTACTTTAAATTACCAATGTTGAAACTCTCTACTCTGATATCCAGTGAAGACAAAATAGTGAACAACAGTGCAACTCATACACACACAGCATGTAAGTGAAGTTTGAAGTTCATCTATAATTTCCTACGTGCTTCAAAATTCAGAAATAGGCACTTAAAAAACTTCATATAAAAAAAATAAATAAATATGCTCTGGCATGGTGGCTCACACTTGTAATCTCAGCACTTTGGTAGGCCAAGATGAGAGGATTGCTTGAACCTAGGAGTTCAAGATCAACCTAGGCAATATAGTAAGACCTCATTTCTCCAAAAATTAAAAATAAAAAAATTAGGTGGGCTTGGTGGCAAATGCCTGTAGTCCCAGCTACTTGAGAGGCTGAGATGGGAGGATCACTGGAGCCCAGGAGTTCGAGACTGTAGTAACCACTGCACTCCAGCCTGGGCCACAGAGTGACACCCTGACTCAAAATTATAGATAGATAGATAGATAGATAGATAGATAGATAGATAGATAGATAGATAGATAGATAGATGGATGGATGGATGGATGATTCAATCAATAGATGATTCGATAGATAGATAGATAGATAGATAGATAGATAGATAGATAGATAGATAGATAGATGATAGATAGATGTATGTCCAGGCAACGTATACTTCAGGTGAAGAACTTCATTAGCAACCTTCCTGGAAAACAGCCAAGGATGATGTCGGAAGCCTTGTGTGCATGTAATAAAATTGAACTGCACAAGATGAAAGTGAAGGAATAAAATGGCTCAGATTTTCTCTTCAATGCCCCGAGGAAGAATTTTCTTTCTAGAGCTTTTCAGATAGTTAGGTGCTTTTGTATGGTGAGATTCTAAATATAGTTAATTAACATGCATCTGTTGAGCCCCTCTTAAGCTGAATATTTAGACTTACTATCTGGGCATCTTTTTCCCTCCAGATATTTGAAATGGATGACATTTTACACTGGGCTATATATCTTTAACTAGACAAGTAGAAATGAATACTGATTTTATCGGCTTTCTAGCCTGTGTGTTCCTGAGGGAAGAATGATTGATTTTTTTTCTAATTATGTATATATTCCATCCAAATAAGACACCATTTAAAACATCAAATAATAATTAAAAGGCTTATAATGAAAAATAGTAGGCTTCAGCCACACCTCTTTCTATCCTCGGACTCCTCCCCAAAGGCAAATACTTTCAACTCTATTTGTTGTTTCTTCTATTATTTACCTACATAATGCTATATAAAATTATGGTGTTGCTATTCTCATCATTCTCTGCTTCAGAATGTAACTGTCCTGCATAGTGGCTCCTTCCTTTCTTGATACACCCTCCCATTTCATCCTCACAATATATTTAGACAGGTCCTCAATCTTTTATCCAAACCCTTGGGGCCAGATGCATTTCAGAATTCAGAATCTGGAGGACTTTAGAAAGTTAATATGATCACATATACCATGTATTACTTAATGCCCCCAGTGGGATCTGAGGCAACACTCTATACTGAAACACATTAGATTCCTGCAACAAAACATTTGAATATTGATACCAAGTGGAATAGATCAAGACTACAAATAGACTAATGTAAGTTCAGGTCAGGTTTTGCCATCAAATGTTGCTGCTGCAAACTTAAAAAAAAATCTATTGCTTTTCAGAACTGTCTGGATTTCAGAATTTAGGATAAGGACATGTAGTTCTAGCTCATCATATGGTCAAATCAAGAATCAATGGTTACATTATTATGATGTAATGTAATGTAACTATTGTTGAGTGCTATATCAGTTGGTATAGTAGATGTTCTGTGCTTTTGTGTATTTTCTCACATACTCTTGTTTTTCCTGGAGTTAATGGCCTTGGGTGGTGGTTGTTTTGTTTTTTTGTTTTTCATTTGCTTAGTTTTCATATACTTATGACTAAATATTTCTGTGCTCCAACAGATCTGACAGATGCCTATCAACATTTATTCCTCTGTTCTTCAATTCTATTCTGAAGTCCTCTGGCCTCCTCTAGGAATGGTGAACTGGCTGCTCTCCAGCCCCATTGCACATTGCCATGCTTTGACTTTCCATCATCATTCTTTTATCTCCTCCATGTTGTTTTACATCATTTCAGTAAAAGCATATTCTCTAACAACTTCTAGAGAAATGGTGCTTAAGAAGTTACTTTTTATTGAGTCCTTGTGTTATTCTTTGGTCAAGAATTTAACTTAAAAACAATTTTTATTGAGTATTTTTAAAGCTTTTCTTGGGGGGATTTCTGGCTGCCAATCTTGCTATTGAGAAGTCCAGTGCCATTCTGACTCCCAATCCTTTAGTGTAACATAATTTGTCCCTCTAGATGCTTTTAGTATCTTTTCCTTATTTCTGGTGTTCTTGGTATGAATCTTTTTTAATTCTTGTGCTAGTAATTCACTGAATATGTTTAAGTAGAAGACTCATTTTCTTCAGCTCTTGAAATTTTTCTTATATTTTACCTTTGATTCCTCCCCTTTGTTTAATCTGACATTCTTGGAATTCCTATTAGGTTGAGGCTCACAGTGTCATCCTCTGAAGTTTCTCAAGTTTACACAAGCAGCGATACATATTACTTCTATACGGTTGTATAATATCCTTCTCCTGAAACTGAAAAATCACCAAACAATCATTATTGTTTTGATGATACCAATACCTGCCTGAGATTTAAGTAAGAACATATAAATCATGTTATATTCGTGCTTTGCTTCTGACTACTTCTGAAAATACCCTAAGTCAATGGTCCCCAGCCTTTTTGGAATGAGAAACTGCTTTCATGGAAGACAAGTTGGAGAAGAGGGATATGCAGTCAACCCTCACTGATAATGTTAAACTGTATTTGCAGCCACTGCCCAGTGCTAGCATCACTGCCTCAGCTTCACCTCAGATAATCAGGCATTAGATTCTCATAAGGAGTATGCAATCTAGATCTCTTGCATGCACAGTTCACAATAGTGTTCACACTTCTATGAGAATCTAATGCCACCACTGATCTGACAGAATGCAGAGTTCAGGTGGTAATGCAGTGATGGACAGTGACTGTAAATACAGAAGCTTCACTCACTCGCCCGCTGCTCACCTCCTACTGTGCAGCCCAGTTCCTGATAGGCCACAGACTGGTATTAGTCCTGGTCCATGGCCTGGGGGCTGGGGACCCCTGCCCTAAATAAAATGATCTGTTATGTTTCAACAGACATGGAGGGTCATGAAGTATGGCTGACTGTCAGTTGAGATTCCACTTTCTAGATTTTGCTCTTCTACTTTTTAGCTCTGTAATCTTGGCCAAATCACTTAAATTTCTCTGTTCCTTAGCTTTCTCATTTACAAAATGGGCATAATAATAGAACCCACTTTATGTTACTATGAGAATTGAATGAATGAATGCATGAAAAGTCCATAGGAAAGTGCATAGCAGGTTTAACATAATCAATAAATTTTAGCTATTACTGTTATTTTTATGACAGCATCTTTGGTTTCTTAGGTCAGCCTCGTTTCTGAAATAGAAGTAATAGTTTATCTTTCTTTCAAGTACAATTTAATAAGTGACTAGAAAAAAAGATCCCACCTGAAATAACTAGAGTAATAATGCTGACTGTCAGGTCTACCTGCTCAGAAAGGCTCTACTGCAGGCATGCCAGTTTAGGTGCTCATTTGCCCCCTAAAGAATCTGCCTTTCAGAGATGGGTGTGATGGCTCACACCTATAATCCCAGCACTTTGGGAGGCTGAGGTGAGAGGATTGCCTGAGCTCACAGGTTTGAGACCAGCCTGGGCAACTTGGTGAGACCTCATCTCTACAATAAATCAAAATATTAATAGGGCGTGGTGGCGTGTGAGTGTAGTTCCAACTATTTGGAAGGCTGAGATGGGAGGATCCCCTGAGCCCAGCAGGTCGAGGCTGCGGTGGCTGTGAGCATGTCACTACACTCCAGCCTGGGCAACAGAGTGAGACTCCAACTCAAAAAAAAGAATATGCCTTTCCTGTGGTGAACAGGAACAAATTGTGTGTTTCCCAGCATGGAGGATGGTGAGCACTAACAGAGCATCAATCCCAACAGCACCTAAGAAAGATAGATAGTTGGTCTAACTAGGCATGAATAAAGTCTCAAAATGAAAATAATAATGTGATGGGACAAGGGGATTTTGATTCTGCTTAAAGCTAAATTATTTTTATAATAGATAAGAGAATGAATGAAAATACCAGAGAATTAGAAGCACAGGACATACAGGATGGAGAAAAAAAAAGCCAGTAGGTGAGAAGGCAACTATACCAGGTTTAACAGCCCACCTAAGACTCTGCAAGTTATCCTCACATAGTTTTGTCACTGACTTTGGTATTCTTTTCTATATCCCTCTAACTGTTTGCCTAATTTAAAAATTCTTGCTTTGAGACAACATTTAATCTTGTATGTCATAACTGAAATAAAATAACAGAATTGCTCTCAGGTGGCGGGTGAGTATAGCTTTCCGTCAGAAAGCAATAGAAGTCAACTTCTGGGTCTGTTGTGTTTCAATCACTAGGAATGATGTTCCCAACATTCAGCGACATCCACTTGGCCCCCTTTTCTGATGAACAGCTCTATGTGGAACACTTCTCAAGAGCCAACTTTTGGTAATGTTCTCTTCTCTCTTCCCTCCCTATTCCTTCAAAGTAAACTAGAGTTTCTAACACTAATGATATCTTGAGTCGGATAATGTGGGGGACTGTCCTGTACACTGTAGAATGTTTAAGCAGCATCCCTGGGTCTCTACCTACTAGGTGCCAGGAACATCTTCCCCAAGAGCTGTGACAACCACTAGATGTCTCCAGACATTGCCAAATGTCCTCCTGGGGAGGGTAGAAATTACCCCCAGTTGAGAGCAACTACTCACAACTCAGAGACAGACAAGTCAGGGAGATGCTCTTGCAATATCGACATCCAAAAGGCTACACTGCTGTAAAATCACAAAATTCTCTGCCGTCCCTTCCTTTCCACTTTTCACCATCCACTCCTCTGACTCAGGGCTATGATTTCTGTTAGAACTCACCTTTGAGTAAATATATCAATCAATATACCTCTATGTAAATGTGTTGATTAAATCTTTTTGGCATTTTAATTGGCTGTTGGCTTTGGGGCCCACTTCACCCCTCTGAGACTCAATTTCTTTATTTGTAAAATAGAAACTAACACAAAACCACTGCCAATTCTCAACCACTGTTTCTTCTAAAATTCTTTTCTAAGAACTAGTTTTTATAAGGAGAAACGGGGAAAGAGAATGATGGCATCAGACCCATGGAAAGGAGAAAGAGAACAGATGCCATCAGTGTCAGAATGTTACTTGTGTGGGAGGGAGCATAGGCATGTGCTGCAGGGGGTGAGAGTAGATGCCCAAATTAGAGACTTAAGTTTTGGTGGAGGCATACTGACCCTTCCAACACAGAGATGTCCAAAGTTGATTTCTGGGTTTTTTCTTTGTAATTCTAGTGAAGGGGCAGCAATTAGGAGCTGCTTTGGTTTCCTGGGTTACTGTGTTCTTTGAGGTATGGGGGTCAAAGAGCTAAAATTTTTCCTTCTCCTTTTTTTTCCCCCTTGCAAAATTGACTTTCTTACCACAGATTCATAATGTTTCATGGTTTTGCTCAATCTGCAATTCTGAGAGTCCAAGCCACAGACTGCCCAGTGTGGGTGATTGGCTTCTTGGGGCATATGTGTGCCAGTTTGGGCAGTAAGGGAGAGAGCGCTTACCTTCATAATGATCATCACTTTTATGCTGACTCTAAATATATATATTCTATTTTTGAGTTGCCCAAGCTAGAATACAGTGGCATAATCACTTCTCACCGCAGCCTTGACCACTTGGACTCAGGCGATTCTTCTGCTTCAGCCTCCCAAATAGCTGGGACTACAGGCATGCACCACCACATCCAGCTAATTTTTTATCTTTTTTTAATACTTTATTATCAAGATTGGCCAGCCATGGTAGCTCAAACCTGTAACCCCAGCACTTTGGGGGGCCGAGGCAGGAGGATTGCTTGAGCTCAGGAGTTTGAAACCAGCCTGGGCAATGCGCAAGACACCATCTCTACAAAAGATTAAAAATTACATGGGTAAAAATTATATTATTATAATTCATTTATATTATAATTATATGCTGCCATCTTTCCATTAAAAGTATATTATACTCATATAATTTTTTTATCTTTTGTAGAGACAGTGTGTATCTTGCTGTGTTGTCCAGGCTGGTCTCAAACTTCTAAGCTCAAGCAATTCTCCTGCCTCGGCCCCTCAAAGTGCTGGGATTATAGGCTTGAGCTGCCATGCCCAGCCAAAATGTTTATATTTTAAATGTGAGTCGGTGGAGAGACTGAGTCAATGGAGAGGCTGAAGAATTGGGATTTTTAGGCAGCAGAGTGGATCAGATCAACAAATTAGAAGTTTGTTATCCAGGCAGTCCCTGTGTGGCCTCCCAACCATACCATCTGCTGCCATTTTACTACCTAGATGATATTAATGATCAGGGTAGTTTACTAAGGATCCTTGTCAGCATACAAACATAATGCCATTTTTTCCATCTAAAACAGAAAAATAGAAGCAAAAACAAAAACCCATATCTCACTTTCCCAGTCAGCCATGCCCATCTCTCTAAGCCTCTTTGCAGCAAAATTCCTCAAAAGGGTTGTCTATACTCAGTCTTCAACTCCTCCCTTCAATTTCTTGCTAGAGCCATTTTTCTAAAACCATTTGTATTGAGGTCTCCAGTGCCCTGACCTCCACATTGCTGATTCCAGGGATCAGCTCTCGCTTCTCAACTTACTTCTTTTGTCCCACAATCTTTTATTTTCTTCCTGCCCTGCTGGTCACTTTTCCAACTAGCTCTCCCTGTTGTCCCTTGTCTCCTTAAGCTCCTGATGTTGGAGTGCCCCAGAACACATTGCTTGTATATCTTCTCTGTGCACCGTCGCTCCTTTGGTGAGCTCACCCATTTTCATAGCTTCAGATCCTATCTATAAGCTGATGATTCCCAAGAGTATCTGTCCAGCCTAGACATGTCCTCCAAACTCCATATTTTCATAGCCAACAGCCTCCTGGACCTCTTGCAGAGACTTGCCATGTCCAAAATTCATCTCCCAATCTCCTGACTCCCACCCTGCTGTACTCATAGTTGTTCTGTCTTAATTGATGACAACTTTATGTTCCCAATCATTCAGCTAAAAACCTTGAAGGCCTCTCTTTCTTTATTCCCTAGATCCAAGAAATTTCCCAACAAGAAATCCTGTTGTTTCGTCTTTCAAAATATATCCAGAATCTAATCAGTTCTTGCTATATTCACTGTCCCTCCTTTATCTCAACACTACCATCCCTCATCTAGATTTTTGCTGTTGCTTTTTTGCCTGTCTCTTCTCAACAGAGCCATGCCTTACAGTAGCTCTACCCAGCCTGATTGCGGGTTAATCCCTAACCTCATTTCCTGCTTCCATGTTCACTGCAGCCACACAGGCCTCATTGCTGACCCTCAGACACTTCAAACATGCTCCTTAGGGCCTTCACATCTGTGGATCCTCTTACCCTGAATGCGTTTTCCTCGGTTTTCACGTGGTCAATTTCTTCAACTCCATAAAGTCTTTGCCAAATGTCACCTTCTCAATGAGACCTCCCCTGACTATCCTGTTTTAAATCATACCCATACCACTCTCAATCAGCCCTTCTTTTCTTATTCTGTGTTTTTCCTCCAGTACTCATTGCCTCCTAAAAGACATATCTTCTTCTCTTTTCTTTGTTTTGTTTGGTTTGAGACAAGGTCTCCCTCTGTTGCCCAGGTTGGAGTTCACTAGTATGATTATGGTTCACCGTAGCCTCAAATTCCTGGACTGAAGCAATCCTCCCGCTTCAGCCTCCTGCGTATCTGGGAACACATGTGGTTGGCGTTTGGCCTTTGTAGTTTTAAAATATTTTTTTTTTAGAGACAAGGTCCCACTATGTTGCTCAGGTTGGTCTTGAACTCTTGGCCTCAGGTGGTCCTCTGGCCTTGAACTCTCAAAGCACTGAGATTACAGGTGTGAGCCACTGCACCCAACCTATAATTCTTTTTTTATTATTATCTATTGTCTGTATCCCATGAGGTTAGGAATTCTGTCAGTTTTCACTAATGTATCCTAAACACACAGAGCAGTGCCTGCCACATGGCAGGCTCTCAATAGATACTTTTGATTGGGTATAGACCTCAGTAAACTTAAGCATGTATGGAAATAGTTACTATAAGATTTTAGTCATTATACCTAATTTTCCTATAGCTTGATTTTTTTTTTTACTTTGACAATACTTTGTTGGCATATTCTCATATCTTTAGCGTATTCTTTTGCTTGAGCATATTTCTTTTGTGAGTATCTTAAAATTTATTGACTCAAGTGCCAATGTTGAACATTAAATTATTTTAATTGCTATTTTAATCCTATAGATTATATAAGAAATAGCACTAAGATGTTTCAATATCCTATAAGAATATAGAATCTTATAAAATTCTATATTCTAAATTCAATAAGAGGCAATAATAAAGTGAACATCCTTTCAGAGAAATTTTGGTGTGCCTTCTAATTATTTCCATAGAATAAATTGCTAAAAGCAGAATTACTGGACCAAAAAGTGTGAAAAAGGAACTTATAAAAAAATTATTCTTATATATTGCCAAATTGCCCTCTAGAAAAGTTTTACCAATTAACACTTCCACCAGTGGTATTTGGGAATGTCTGCTGAGTCTTGCCCATACGGGATATGCTTTTTAAAATGCCAATTTGATTTGAAAAAAAATGGTGGCCAGTTTATTTTTAATCTGTATTTCTTTGATAGCTGGTGCATTTGAATGGTTTTATTTTTAGTCAACAAACACAAAAATATTTTTTTAAATATATAGTTATCAAAATTCACAGTCTCCACTTTATAAAGAGCTTTCTGCATTAGACTAGTACTGGCATTTGGGCCTTTTGCTTTGATCCACGGAACAGGTGGTGAAAGTTTGCATGATTTCTGTCATAAGAAGCAAAGAAGTGGAAATGTCACTGGGAGAGAGTGCAGAAAATGAGCTTGGGTGAGTTTGAAGGCGTGAATGGAGAGATTAAAGAACAACTAGCAAGCTCAGTAAGATCATCAGATATCATCAGCTATCAGTCCTCACCTGACTTTCCTGGCAGCAGCACTTGACGGTTGACTCTCTCTTCACTTCTCTTTTCACTGACTCCTAAACCTGGTTTTTCTCCTGCCTTGCTGCTTCTACTCCTCAGTCCCCTTTGCAGATTCTTCCTCACAATTAATCTTTAACATTGGTGTGACTCCACATTTCATTATTAAATGTCTTCCCCTTTTTGTCAACACTTCCTTATTTGATCCTGTTCAGTATCTTGGCTATAAATACTGTCTTTATGCCGAAGACTTGCATGGTTAGAACCTCCGCCCAGACTTCTCCCCAGAACCAACCACAGACTTGGATGTCCAACTGCCTGTTAACAACTCTACTTGGATGTCTATTGAACATCTCAGATTTAACATGTCCAAAGGCAAGCTGCTGATCCTCACCATCTTCCCCCCTGCCCACTTTTGCAAAACAAAACCAACAAAACAAAACAAAAAACCCCAAGACTACTATAGTCTTGCAGTAACCTTCTAGCTTATTTCCTCTTTTCAAACAACCAAAATGCTCTTGAAGAAACTTAATTCAGATCATATTCTCCTGCTACTTAAAGCCCTCTAGTGTCTTCACACTCGCATAGTTAAAGCCAAAGTTCTCACAATGGATGGGAAGACCCTACATGATCTGGTTCCCACCCAGCTACCCTCCGACTTTGTCTCCTGCTACTTGCTCTCTTATTCTCTCTCTACTCTGGCCATACTGGCTGGCTCCTTGCCTCCCTTCAAACATACTAGGCATGCTCCCGCCTCTCCCGTTTTCCCTCTGCCTGACACAGACAGCCCTGTGGCTTCTCTCACCTCCTGCAGGTCTTTGCTCACAAGTTATCTTCGCAAAGATACCTTCTATTAACTAAAAACTCTCATTCATTCCCTCCTGGAAACCTGTGCTACATTTCTTGTTTCATTCTTCTCCGTAGCATCTGCCATATAATATGTTGCCACCTGCCATATTGTATGTTTTTACTTATTTTATTTATTGTCTTTCTCTCCCATGGGACTAAAATTTCCACAAGTGGGGCTATTTTGTTTACTGCTGTACTATCACCATCATTTAACCTAGCTAACTATAGTTGCCACATACATTCTTGTTGATTAACAGATAAGTGCGTTGTTTTATAAGAATTCTTTGTGTATTAAGAATATTAAGACTTTGTCATATTTTCTTCAGAATTTCCAACTTGTCTTTTAATTTTCTTTGTGATGACTTTAACCACAAAATAACTTAATTTTTATGTGGCTGGGTCTACTGATATTTGTTTGTATTGTCTCTTTCTAGTCCTTTACCATGAAAAAGACTTCCCAACCCTCTTAATCTTGTATTAACTTCCTTCTACTTCATTTAGGCTTTCATTTCTCCACTTAACAGTTTTTTAAATTTGCATTTAACTCTAAAATTTATCTTAGTGTCCACTGTGTAATAGGCACATAACTGTATCCTTTCCAAAATAACCAGTTATGAAGCTCTCTTAATAGACCAGATTTCTACATTGTGATACTATTAGCAGTCACCTGCAAAATTAATAATTTTCTTTTCCTTTTTGATGATGATTCCTTGGCCCTCATTAATTAAGATTCTTGATGATATCTCCTGAGAGTAAGACTTAGCCATGAAGAATCATCATTACCAGGTGTAAAACTTCATTATATGATGGACACCACCAGCATTATTGAAAATTATTGGCTCAGGGGTTTTACATGAAAGCCTGTAAATATAAATTTAAATGAATTTTCATATCAAGAAAAATATATACATAGGATCAATTAAGAGTAACAACCAAATAGTCTCAAGAAGTTTGAGTTTGAACTAGATTGTCTTATTATATTTATTACCATTACAGAACATAAAGACATAAGCAAAATAGGCGGTAGCTAAAATCTGGATTAACCAAACTCTACAGCCAGACTAAGTCAAATACCAACTGTAAAGCCTTAACCTAGTTAATTTAATCTCCTTGAGACACAAGTTCCTTATTCATAAATTGAAGATAATAGTCTTACCTACGTAGAGATGGGACAGTTTCAGTTTCAGGGATGGGTCCTCTAATCATACGTTCCTACTGTAACAACTTTTTCTTCATGATCCAGGTTACCAATATGAGGTTTCTGCCAGATGCTGACTATATCCATCCCAATTATATATTCAAGGACTGGGAAAATAACTACAGGGTTGGTATGAAATCACTGGATACACTGTGAGATGGATTTGGTCCAAAACTCCATTTTCTACCCATCCTCTATAACCCTCACTAACCAGAGGCATTTTTGATCTCTTGGTATCAGTACCAACTCAGACATCTTGCCTAACATTTCTCCAAGAATCTTGGTATCTTTTTTCCTTCAACACAATTGTTCTGTCATAGAAGCCCAGATCCCTCTGGAAAAGGATTGGGGAATATTTTACCATATGTGCTTGTGGTGGCACTGCAGAGTTCTTTCTCAAGGGGACTGGATCTCCACTTCAATCATAGACCAGTGGTCTTTGGATCCATAAACCACTTGGATCTTGAAACTGGATGAGAAACTTAATCTTGTCCTTGTGACAGCTGACATCATCCTTTCTCTCATCAGCTAGTGATTTTTTGTTTTATAGATGGAGTGCTCTTCTAGTTAATTGTTCATCTATTTCACCTCTCTAGTAACACTAGGTTCTATTAACAACCACCACAGATCCCTGTGGGTCTAGGTACCTTGATTGCCACTTTAGTCTTGCTGCCCAACACAGTAATTATGGTATTCTTCTCTACGCCCATTACTGCTTTCCTGCTTCTGACATTCTGAAATTCCATCCAAATTGTGCTTTAATGGTTGCATCACCTACCACTGTCTTTGATCTACCAAGGACAGTTATCCTAAGCTTCTCAAAGATGCCACTATTCTCTACCTGGTTTGCTTCCTATTAACTTTGTAAGAGGAGAGTTTCTTGGGCTCTGTCTGAGAAGGTATTCAAGTTGAATGTTCTTAGATTTTTCTATAATAAGTTCACATAGCATTTGCACCTCTTTGAGCATTTCTCAATCACATGCTGCAAAAGTTCTGGAAGCTCCAGCTCATTGACTGCAGGCCATCTTGTTGACCAAGCTTCAAAGCAACATCTAGCAGACTGTTAGGACTGGCTCCTGGTGTCTCGTTAGAACATCGAATCCTATCACTGCCCCATGTCAGTGAATTGTATGCTCCCCTAACTTACATTCTACCCTCCATATTACAACACCCTTAAAATCCACGCTCACGCAATTTTTCCTGTTTCTTAGCAGAAAATATTATCTAGCATCTTCCATTTCTTAGATCTGTAAGTTATCTCCTCCTGGAGTAGAATGGTATTACTGCTCAGGCTGTGCTTGAGTTATCAGCCTGACAGAAATGGCGGGGGGGTGCTATTAGTCTGGAGGTAACCAGTGAGCATGAGGCAGATCTTAAGGAGAATAAAATTATCTTTCAAGGCACAGACTTTGGGAGAAGGTGTTGTACAGTCTTCAGGCAAGGGAATATTGTTCTTCTCTGCCAAAAGAGGGGAGAATTCTGCTTCTGTTAGTTTGAAGAATTCGGGGGCATTAGAAATGTATTTCTAGGATTTTCTACTTTATCCATCCAACTGTCCCATCCCCAGATCTCAGGGCCCTAATCCTTCTCTGTTGGGGTCCCAACTTTGATACATAAGACCTGTCGAGGTCGTATGTACAATCTTCTGCTACTTCTACTACAGCTCTTCTACTGTTACTGGTTTAGACGCTTGTTTGTAGAAGTGGGGTGGGGCAGTTTTAATTTCAAAGATGCAGGTTCTACTTGTCAAATTCTGTACATGATTTTCAGCACAGTAGGCCTTGGAGCACCAAGGAGATTTCTGCTAGATAGGGCCTCTGGATTTCACAGTGTATCTAGAGTTGGGAGTTGACTGCTCTGAGAATATAATTTGCTTTTTGTAAAACTTCCAATGCTGTTAACAGAGGCTTGCCTACTCCACAATCCATATAATTATAATTGTCCCAAAACTTCAAATTCACAGTAACCATATATCCTAATGTTTCACCTCCCATCTCTACTGTATCCTAACAATTAGTCATTAATCTTGATAAGACCACTAGAAATTATGATAACTAGCCAAGGGTTATCACTCCCCATTCACCAGCAGCAATGTCAACTCTATTGTCATCAAACTGGTGAGCAATTCCATCTTGAGAGTTTACATTTCTAGGGCTACATCTGATATCAATAGTCTTGGATTGGGTTCCCCAGGAAGCAGAGTCTTAGGCAAAGTTTATAAGATATAATTTTATTAAGGAATACAATTGCAGTGAAACAAAAATGAGGAGGAACAAGAATGAGGCAAGGGATAAGAGGAGCACAAATGCAACGTTGCATTATCAAGCTTACTACTATGGGGTATCAAACAACAAGAAGCTGCTTTATCTTTCAGGACCATCTTCAAAAGATCAAACTACATCTCAGGATAGTTTATATAAAGGTTGGGAGACAAATGAATGTATACACCGGCCTTTATCTCCCCATTGATTAAATATTCATCCCTCAGACATAAACTAGCCATCTGGACCTTGTGACATCTCATTCCCAAAGTTAACAGGGATACCCTGGGAAAAGGCACATGGTGCAGGCCTGAGGTGAGGCATTGTCACTATCCATGTGAGGATGGATGAGCCCATACTTTGGCACAGCTGGGACAGAAAACATGGCTGAAGATTCCAAAGACAGATACCACTTGAAAGATCTGGGGTGATACTTACAAGGTTATATACCACTTAAGGAACCAAAAGATATTTTCCAGTTTCCTTTACAGAGCATTATGCATGGATGGTATGTATTCATTATGCTGGAGTAGGGCAGAGCCAAGGGAGTGATATCAGGAATGCCAGTGGTGGATGTCCTTTGGTCAATAGGGTTTTGTTTTTGTTTTTGTTTTTGAGTTGGAGTCTTACTCTGTCACCCAGGCTGGAGTGCAGTGGTATACTCACAGCCATCCCAGCTTCGACCTGCTGGGCTCCAGCGATCTTTCTGTCTCAGTCTTCTGAGTAGCTAGAACTACAGTCGTGTGCTATCTCGCCCAGCTAATTTATTTATTGAAGAGACAAGGTCTCACCAAATTGCCCAGGTTGGTCTCGAACCCTCAGGCTCAAGCAATCCACTCGCCTCGCCCTCCCAAAGTGCTGGGATTACAGGCTGAGCCACCGAGCCTGGCCTTTTTGTTTTTGTTTTTTAAATAGAATTCAGAAGTCTGTGCTTGCAAAGCATGAGGGAAGATGAATGTAGGTAGAATTTTGCCACAGGCAAAGGAGAGCTCCCTTCTTGTTCCTTTTTACTCTGAGTCTACAAAATGCTTTGTTGACCACAGTACTACTGAGAAAC